>JABUQX010004454.1:10000-47500 GCA_015478945.1 Trachelipus rathkii
ACTCTCTTCAGATTCACCGCACAAAACCAAATCATCTGCATATAATAGGTAGGGCACCATCCACTCTCTTCCATTCTCCATCATTCTAACACCATCTCCTGCCACCCCCACCTCTAATTCTCTCATAACCCCATCCATATACAAATTGAATAACCAAGGAGACATAAAACATCCTTGCCTAACTTCGCTATTAATATTAAACCAATAACTTTTGACACCATTTATTCTTACACAGGCTTCACTCCGTTCTTGATCATTTCACCAGTAATTTCATTTATATCTGCAGATTTTACCATTCTTCAACTTTCTCACTCTTCCAATTACCTCCTCCTTGCTAATAACCTCATCCCAAAATACCCATTTCTTCTTGCACCATCAAACCCACACACATTCATTATCACCTCTTCATTACTGCTAATATTATACAGATTTTATAAGTGTTCTTCCCACACTCCCCTCACATCCATTTCATCAGTTAAAAAGCACCCATTCATCCATTATTCGGCGATTCCTTTATTCTTTATTTCGGACCCCAGGCTCTTTTCCAAAGAGCCTGACTTTGTAAGTCCCCGGCCTATCCTTCCACCATTTTCCTACGAATGTGCACTTTATTTTTTTTTCTATAATTTTAACATCTTTCATTTGAAACTTCATCATTGACTTTTAGTACATTCAACCACGCTTTTTTTTTACTTTTAACCGCTTGCATCACCTCTTCATTCCACCACTCACTGTTAACATTCTTACTTCCTACTTTACCACATCCACATACCTTTTGTGACCTGCTACTACTGCTCTAGATTTGTCAGCTTCAACTTGTCTGCCATTCAACCGATTTCCAGATACCATCCCATACCTTGTTCACTTTAACTTCTCACCTTATTTCTACCCACTTCCTTTCTTATCACCTTCCCTCTCCATCCTTGCGGTATTTTAATTCTACATAAAACAACAATGATCTGATAATCCCATTCCTAATCCTTACTGATTTAACATCCATCACATACTTCAACATCTTCTTCACCAACAAAATCAATCATACTTTCACTTCGATACCATCTCTACCTACACCAACTTTAGTATACTTATGGATACTCTTGTGTTTCAAGAAAGTATTACTTACACGCATACCTCTCTTCTCACAGAAATCAATCACCTTCCTACCATTCTCATTTTCTCCCAACATCCCAAAACCACCTGTTATACCATCCCTTTTTTGATCACCTATCCAACCATTTAGGTCCCCCAACACAATCAATCAGAAGCTCCTACTCCCATCCCAAACATCATTCAGATTATCCCAGAAAATCGCACTCTCTTCAACATTACCCTCAGATGGACCATATGTCACAACCACACATATCTTGACCTTTTCAAACTTAAATTTAACCATTAGAATTCTAGTACTCACACAAAATCTACCATAGCTCTGTACCACAATTCACTCATCAGATTTGCAACTCCTTGTCTCCTACTCTCATTCTTTTCTATTCCACAAAGGCACATACACATTTCACACCACACCACTCATTTTCACCGTTTCTTTTCATCTTTGTTTCAGTCACAGCGAGCAAATCAAATTTGCCCTTTCTAAATACATCCAGCACCTCTTTCTGCTCAACACTTATTTCTCTGACATTCCATGTACCCAAGCGATTCAAACATTTTCGCAGAGAGATGGGTCGCTTAGGGCGATCACGACCTTCTCCAAGGTATGCATTAACATTCCTGGCAAAAGATAAGTGATAGTGGGCAGCCAACCCAACTACCACCGTTCCGTTAGTCGTCTTCTACGATATATATATATATATATATATATATATATATATATATATATATATATATATATATATATATATATATATATATATATATATATATATATATATATATATATATATATATATATATATGTTGTCTATGTTAGAATAATATAACGTGTAATTTTTTCCTTTTTGGTGCAAGGGGTAGTTGAGTTTAATGCATGTGGTGATCTTTTGAAAGTGTTTATAGCCTATCATGTCAAGATGGGATTTCATAGCTAGAACCTTTGTTTCAGTTAGTAGGTGGTGAATAGTTTTGGGAAGGCAGCCTATTATTATTATTATTCTGAAACCTTTGTTTTATACGGCTTCTAATTTTTGAATACTGGACTGTAATATCGCTTGTGCCCAGGCAGGCGATGCTCAGTCTAAGAAGGGGGCAGAGGTATTGTCTGTATACTTATTATGAGTGCCTCTTTAAGCTGACCTTAATTTGTTACAGTTAATGTTTTCATTGCGTTTAATTTATATGTGGCTCTATTAGTAATATTGTTTATGTGGGGGGAGGGGGGTGAAAGTATTTTGTGTATCGAAAGTCAAACCTAGGTTTATTAGAGGCGTGTTGTTTACTACGGAAAACTGATGGATGGATATTTAAATCTCTATCAAGAGGTAAGTAATTTTTGAGGAAACAGTCAATCTGTTTGTTGATAGCCATTGTTCCGATTGGTTTTATATATTGTAGTAGTTCTCTGCTTGTTGTATTTATTGAGGAATTTTGAGCGTGACTGTTAGGTCATCTGCATGAGTGTTGATTTTTTATAGAAGGTATGTGGAATGTGGTAGATCATGCATAAAAAAAGTTAAAAAGTGTTGGTGATAGGATGGTGCCCTGGGGATTCCATTATATATTCTAAATTACTAGATAAAGCAATAAATAATACTTACAATGTGTCCTCAAGCCTTTTATTAATAGTTGATAAGTCGATTGGTTTCTTAATAATTTTTTTATAAGTGGGAAACTGCCTTGTATTGACGGGAAGGAGAAAAGGCCACGCATCTTCATGAGACATAAGTTCTTTTTGGATTACTTTACATATGGTTAAATCCCGTAGATCTTTCTGATATATATATATATATATATATATATATATATATATATATATATATATATATATATATATATATATATATATATATATATATATATATATATAAATATTATTATTATTATTATTATTATTATTATTATTATTATTATTATTATTATTATTATGGAATTGCATCGGAAATGAAAAGTAATAGAAGAATATGACACAAGTCGAAAAGAAAGCCCAGCCTTACCGCCCCTTTTATACCTATTAGTGAGAACTCGTCGCAGTCAGAAAATCCACCCTAGAGCTTCACGGAACCGCGACGGACCCTCACTATGGCATATCGTCACAAAACCCCTCCATTCACTCCTATTATGCATCTTTATTCTCGTCTCTGCCAAACTCACACCTCTCTCTCCTTCAGACATTCGTTCACTGACTCAATCCACTTTTTCTTCGGTCTCCCAGCAGGTCGATTCCCAACACACTCACCACCATACATCCGCTTAACCAACCAACTGTCATTCATCCTTTCCATATGACCAAACTAGTGTTGGCCGAGCACCGGATTTTTGCGCACCGCACCGCTCCGCACCGGGAGGTCGTGCACCAGCACCGCACCGCACCACCCGTCATCCTACCGCACCGCACCACACCGCACCGGCTCTTTTGCGATGCGCACCGCACCGCACCGCACCGAGAGCGAACCACAGCGCACCGCACCGCACCAAAATTTGCGCACCACGCACCGCACCGCACCGACATATATATATATATATATATATATATATATATATATATATATATATATATATATATATATATATATATAAATATATATATATATATATATATATATATATATATATATATATATATATATATATATATATATATATATATATATATATATATATATATATATATATATATTAGTGATGTAGGTAACATCCGCATCCGCGGAGCATCCGCACATTATTAAAGATCCGCATCCGCATCCGCGCTTTGCCCTGCGGATGTTGCGCGGATATTTATTGTCGAGATTTGATAAAGAATTTTATAATAAAAATACTTGAGATGAATCTGAACGAAAACTTTAAATGAGAGACATCTGTAACTGACATCATTTCAAAATGTAGCGCTATATCAACCCATTTTCATCATTCAACAATGGCACAAAATGAGTTGAAGGCAATTCAAAAACGACTTGATGTTCCATATCTTACTGTTATCAAAGACATTCCAACTCGCTAGAATAGTACACTTCATATGATGGAAAGAATGGTATTGCTCAAAAAACCTCTTGCTTTGTTCGTATTCCAAAATTAACATTCTTACTAATGTGAAAAATGACATCATATCACACTGCATTAAGCTATTGAAACCATTTGAAGAAATTACCAAAAAAATCAGCGCCTCTACAGCTTCTGTCTCCGATGTAATACCAATAATCTCAACGCTAAGGAAGCATTTTGAACCATATTCAAATGAAAATGATGCCGGTTTAAAAAGCGTGAAAGATGTAATAAAACTAGAGCTAGAAAAACGCTTTGGTTCTGTGGAAATGAATGACCTTCATACTATTGCAATTTACTTAGATCCAGATCCCCGTTATAAAGGCAAGATTTTTGTAGCACAACATTAGAACAAGTTAAATCGTCACTTTGTGTTGCAGTTGAAAAACTTCAATCCGAATAGTCTATTAATTCGCCACCCATTAAAAGGAAAAAAACGAAATCTACAGAACCAACACCTTCTACAAGTAAATCAAAACAGATTCACTGGAAGAATTTCTACAGTCCAGTAGTGATGAAGAAACACACGCATTACCAAAAGATGTAGTGCAAATGATTGAAAACTATCACCAAGAAAAACGACTAGATACAAATGATGATCCTATCAGTTGGTGGAAAGTTAAGCAAAATGTTTACCCACGCTTGAGTAAACTTGCAAGGAAATACTTGGCCTGTCCTCCAACTAGTGTTCCAAGTGAGAGAGTTTTTAGCAATTCTGGGCTAATACATGATAAAAAGATAAACAGACTCTCAGCAGAAAAGGCTGAAAAATTGATGTTTTTCAAGCACAACCTTCCTATATTAAAGTTTCATACTAGTGCAAAAAAAAGTATATAATTCATTTTAAAATCTCTTTCATTATGGGCGGAGGTTGGGGAGGTGCATTTGAGTTGGGTCCACGTCCTGCACCCTGGTAACACAATTATCTTAATAGATTGTGGCTAAAACTCGAAATATATATATATATATATATATATATATATATATATATATATATATATATATATATATATATATATATATATATATATATATATATATATAAGTATACATGAGCATGCAAACATATAGAGGTACATACATGCATACATATATATGAGCAGAGAAAGAGGATGAAAGAGAGAGTATATATGAGAAAGAGAGGAGAGAGAGAGAGAGAGAGAGAGAGAGAGAGAGAGAGAGAGAGAGAGTGGACAGCAATCGCTAGAATATATATGAAAACAGCAAATACGAAATGAATAATGGAATAGTGAAGGAAATGGAAGGAATGGAAGGAAGGGGATGGATGGAGAAGGACGGATGAAGGGAATAAAATAAATTTGGGTAAAAAAACATGTAAAACTTCTAAACTTCACCAGCACATTGCATCATATTTTTGGTAAAACTTTACATTATTGTACGCCGATATCTCGAAAACTAAGATACATAAGATTTATCTCATTTTTTTAAAGAGCGAATAATTTTTATTCCCCGAATAAAAAAAACTAATAAAAAAAAATTAAAAAAATTAATTAAATAAAAAAAAATTTATTATTATATTTTTTAACAACATTCCAGTAATAAGCTTTATATGCTGATTCCAAATATGTAATTGGTTTTCTTGTAAGTATCGTAGTTCTCGAGATATCGGCGTACACTAATGTAAAGTTTACCTTTTTTTTTACGTACATAATTATCAAAATATAATATATAATACACGGTAATATAATACATACCTAGGTATTTATACTTATATTTATATAATAAAGGGAAAATATTATTAAAAATTTAAAAAAAAAATTATTTATACATGAAAATATAGTTACCAGTTTTACCCCGTTACCAGTTTTACCCCTACCCGTTTTACCCCAAAAGTGAAACCACTTAATAACTTAAAAAATAATATCACTAAATGCAATTACATACATGGAAACTCTTAATTTTACAACTTTCTATATGCTGTTAATGCGAAATGATGATCTCTTCAGTCTTGGAGATTGTGCAGACCTTAACTTTTTTTTGCAATTTTTCAAAAAAAAAAAAATTTTAAATGGGGGAAATTTTTTTGAACTATAGTTGTAATTTATTGGATTTAATTTTGAAATAATATTAAAATATAGTCTTTTATCTACCAAAAAACCTTTCCCATTTCATAACGGCTATTATGAAAAAATATAGCACATTTTTAACTTGACTGGACGGACCCGACCTGAACCAGTTTCTTCCCTGATCTAAAGAAAGAGGAGGAGAGATCCACATCCACATCCAGCGGATGCGAAATATATATATATATATATATATATATATATATATATATATAGAGAGAGAGAGAGAGAGTATATATAAATAAATATTTATCTATTATATATATATATATATATATATATATATATATATATATATATATATATATATATATATATATATATATATATATATATATATATATATATATATATATATTAGAGGTGTACCGGAATTCCGGTCCGGCCGGAATTCGACATTTTTTCCGGTTTCGGTTCCGGCAGGAACCGGAATTACTAATCTACTTCTGAGAAAAACTTTGCTGGAAGGGATTTATTTTATATAACCCATAGCCCATCTTTTAACAAAATATAATAGCAGCATTGTGTAGCATTCATAGACAGTGTATTACATACCTACAGTATTATTTAAATAAAGTTTACTCAAATACCTCAAAATATAGGATAATAAGATATTCTCATTAAATTCAAATTTAATTTTCAAATTTATATATATATATATATATATATATATATATATATATATATATATATATATATATATATATATATATATATATATATATATATATATATATATATATATATATATATATATATATATATATATATATATATATATATATTGTAATGGAGTACACAGTCCAATTTTTCAAACTCGCTGGTAAGCCAGTTAGTAGTTAAAGAAATAAATGACTCGTTTGAATATTTAGCTGTCCATATATGTGTAGTAAATGATATCTGATCAGCCTTAGATAACTTCTTGATTACTGCTGATCTCAATTTACTGTGAAGTTGGTAACATCTCTTACAAAATATTTTCTACCAGGAATAAGATATTTTGGTTGAAGATGGGCATTAAGTTCTATGAATCCCTGCTCTTCAGTGATTGTGAATGACTGGTTACTCATTGCAATAAAATTCATTATTTTCTGATGAATAAGCTGTGATTTGGGGTCACTGATATGCAAAAAATTTTTTTGGGAAAAATTTTGCTCAAGACTCACTTGTTTCATGGCTTGGATCTTTCGCTAATTTGGGGTGTCCTCTGTTCTTGAAAATACACTACTCTCCCTTTTACTATCCAAATTTTTGACTTCTAGATATTCTCTTCGGTGATGATTTTCCATATGTTTATGAAGTGGCGTTGTATTAAATGTTTTTGGTGTACTAACTCGTTTTATTTTTCTTTGGCATATTTTACACTCTATTATAGATTTTGTTTACCACACATTAAATCTTTTACGTAATGATGGCATTCGCTTAACCAAAAGACTATCATTCATCCTTTCCACATGACCAAACCATCCCAACGTACTTTCATTTATTCTCTCATTTACCACTTCCTCTTTCACACCAACACAACTCTAATACGTACATTCCTTATTTGATTAATTCTTCTCACACCTAATACGCCCCTAAGATTGTCCATCTGAACATATTGTACTTTAGATCTATACCTCTTATTCCAGACCATGGTATCACTACTATACATTAACACAGGTAACAACATACCCTCATGTAAAACCCTAGCGCACTCAACACTTAGTCCCTTTACATCCAATAAGGATTTAATAGCGCCAGCCACCTTCCTGCCATTCACAACTTTCCTACTACAGTCTGCATCATCCGTTCCCTTTTCATCCAACATATATCCTAATTATTTAAACTCAGACACTTGTTCCGGCTGCTCATCATCTAACATAACTTCACACCGAGGACTGTCCTCACTCACAACCATAACCTTATTCTTATCTACGTTTACTTTCAAACCCCTCCTTTTGTACACCCTGCCAAATCTCTCAAGAAATCCTTTCAAACTCTCTCCAGATTCGTCACACAAAACCAAATCATCCGCATATAATAGGTAGGGTATCCTCCATTCGCTTCCATTCCCATCATTCTATCACCATTTCCTGCCACCCCCACATCTAATTCTTTCATAACCCCATCCATATACAAATTGAATAACCAAGAAGGCATAACACATCCCTGCCTCACTCCGCTATTAATATTAAACCAATCACTTTCGACTCCATTTACTCTTACACACGCTTCACTATCGTCATACATACTTTCGATTCCATTCAGAAGCCTACCACCAACACCATATATCACTAGCACCTGCCATAGAGCTTCCCTATTAATCCTATTATACGCCTGTTGCAAATCAATAAAACCTAAATACAATTTATTCTTCTCCATGAATGGTTCTCTCCCATTTATTTATTTCCAGTGCAAAAACGAGATTAAGAAAAGTACTCTACCACTTCTAAATCTAAACGCACCTGTTCTTCACCAATCAGTCCTTCATTCACTCGACCAAAATACCAGCATATCTCTTCCCTACGATGTGGGCAATTCTTCCTCCCCCACACACATAGAGATATATATATATATATATATATATATATATATATATATATATATATATATATATATATATATATATATATATATATATATATATATATATATATATATATATATATATATATATATATATATATATACTGTATATACATATATATATATATCTATATATATATATATATATATTAAAAAGAGAGAGAGGGCATATATAAATATATATATATATATATATATATATATATATATATATATATATATATATATATATATATAGAGAGGAAGAGAGAGAGAGAGAGAGAGTATAGGTGGCGGATGTCGAGAGAGAGAGAGTGGACGAAGAAAGATGGAGTGGAGAGAGGGATGGATATGGAAGAAAGAGAAAGTGGAGGATGAAAGAAAGGAAGGAATGGACATGAAACGACATACAGGGTTGGACTCTCCTGGTCTCCCGGGAACCCCCCTGCCTCTTGGTATTTGGGCCGTGTTCCTCCGCCCTCACTTACGGGGTATGGAAAACGTCCCCCCCATCTGTTCCTGTCGGCTCGAGCCCCCTTATACTTTTTTTATTTTTTTTTTTTATTTTTTTTTTATTCTGTTCTTGTTACATTTTGTAATAAACTTTAAAATCGCTGATTCCAAATATGTAATTGGTTTTTTCTGTAAGTATCGTACTTTTCGAGATATTTTATTTATGAAAAAAATTTTTTTATTTTTACATTTTATAATAAGCTTTATACGCTGATTTCAAATATGCAATTGGTTTTTCTGTAAGTGTCGTAATTTTCAAGATATTTCATTTTTAAAATTTTATTGATATAAATGCTATTTTAAATAATTATTTAAAATATTCTCGAACTTTTGAATCATGTCCATCACCACTGAAATTCAATGTTAGTATCATATACTAGACATAAGCTAAAAAAAAAAACAAAAAAAAATCACTAATGATCTTATATATATATAGAGAATATATATATATATATATATATATATATATATATATATATATATATATATATATATATATATATATATATATATATATATATATATATATATATATATATATATATATATATATATATATATATATATATATATATATATATATATATATATATATATATAAGATTTTATATTGAAAGTTATAAATATGTTTAATATTTCTTTATAGTTAAAGAAAGTTCATTAGAAATCTCGTTCCGGCCGGAATTTTTGGGATTCCGGCTATCTGGTTCCGCCGGAACTCAAAAAAATTTCAGTTTCGAACACCTTAATAATATATATATATAAAAGATGTGAACATACATATTATTATTAGATATATATATATATATATATATATATATATATATATATATATATATATATATATATATATATATATATATATATATATATATATATATATATATATATATATGTGTGAGAGAGAGAGAAGAATGAATGCATATGTATGGTTGGAGGTGAAGACTTGGCCATAAATTTAGAGGTTGAAAGTAATTAGGTTTTATGGAATGGAGTATATAACTCAAGGACTAGCATCGAAAACCATTGCGCCGAGAAAGACTTTTCTAGAGTGCTCCAGGATCAAGAGTTTCGAGGCCAAAGGAAAGAAGATGCTGGCCCAACTGACAGGGCGAAAGTCCTACCTGGGAGATGGTGTAGAAAGAATGTAGAATATATAATGAGAGGGAAGTAGCTCTCCTGAAGTGATGAGATTACCCACCATTGGCCATATAATGGAATGTCCGATTATACCCCATAGACTTGCCCAATGCTTCACCCCTTTTGCGCTCATATCCATATTCTTCTTACATTGGAGTAAATTCTCCCTTATCACACACCATAAAATACAATTACAGGCAACAAGTACGTCTTGAAAATAAAATAAAAAATGGAATAAAATGACAGCCACGCGATTATTTCCGGACAAGTTTATAAAAATAACCCCTTATCCACCCCTACCCTTATCTCCATTAAAGGCCATTGACGGCCTCCGGTGATGGAGTTGGTGCAGTCACGAAATTGCAGGCCTGTTTTGATGTACGGTCTAATTTCTTCATAAATTTCTGCAACCTTCTCGGTTTTAAATCCAATTTTCATTTTGTTGAACATCACCTCTCCTCCTCTAAACCTCATCTCTTATTCTTAACCGAAACTTAGGTTTTTGAGCGTTCTGACTTCAAGCTCTATTCTGCTGACTCCTACTATTTTTTTCCCTCAATTTTCAGCCAAAGGCAATTGTGACAGTGTGTGCAATGATGTTGTTTGTTCCCGTGTTTTTGATTTGGAGTTTTCCGAATGGCTCTAGCTAGCCTGTCATAATAAATTATAACGTATTCTCTCTTCTTCTTCACATTTCTCTGAAATCATCATTCTTGGTGATTTCAACCTTTACCACGGCCAATTGCTTTCCTCTAATTCCCAAGATAAAGTTGATGAACTTGCTATCGCTTTTCAATCCAGAATTACCTCGAGCAGTTAGTGCAGCTTCCTACTCGTATCTCTGATCGTCTTTGAGATGAAATTCGAACATTCTAGACCTTTTCCTAATCTCTAATCCTTTTCCTTATTCTGTTAAATTCTTTCCTCCTCTGGGTTCCTCCGATCATTCTCATATCCCTGTTCTATCTCTTCAAGTCTTCCGCAGGAAAGACCCTGCCTACGGCGAGAAAACGTTTTTGGGACTTCGGTGCTGCTAACAGGTCAAACTTGCGGTCGTACTTCTTTGATTTCCCATGGAATGACTACAGCTTCCGTGAAAAGAGTCCCTCGAAGTATGCAAAGAGCGAGCTAATTCTCTCTGACATGGACGCGTGCACCCCATGATATTTACCTTCAACTAAGCCTAGATAACCTTAGTTTAACTCTGATTGTTCTCGTACTAATAGCCACAGGGACGCTGCCTTTAGGAATTACTGTGATCTTCAAATTCCAGAAGCCCTTGCAACTTATACTTCATCCCAAAATCGTGCAAAATCTATTCTCCATGACACTAAAAAATTTCTTTCTTCTCCCCCTCTGACCACAACCTACTCGGCCTCTTTCCTCACAACCTTTCTGACATTTTTTCAAAAATGTTAACTTTAACTTTGCTTCTTCCTCTTGCCCTTCTTTATTATTTTCCGTCAGCACAACTGCCGTTTAACCTTCCACTAAAGATGAACTCTTTGCTCAAACCTTTGATTTTAATTCCACCTTTAGTCGATTCACTGCTATTCCTTCCCTCTCCACCTCCTTCCAACATATTATTCTAAAATTGTAATTTCTTCAAAAGGTGTTATTTCTGCTTTTTAAGAGCTTAACACTAAGAAGGCGTACGGTTCTGATGGTATACCTCCTGTAGTTCTCTAAAACTTAGTTTAAGTTTAGATCTGTTTTGTTCCGTCTCTATTTACTTTTGTTTTCTTCTGTCTTTGTACCAAAAGGAACCAATCTCAACCCTTTAACTATTGTTCAATTGCTCTAACTTTTGTTCATTTTAAAGTTTTCGAATCTAGGTTAGCAGGAAAATTTGAAAACACCTCATTTTATTTTATCTCATCGCCAATATTTATTTCTTTTGTAAGCGCTCTACTGACGATTTCTTCTAGTCTTTGAGTTTCTTTGTCCCTTTCTTTCCTTCAGTATTTTGTGAATGCCACTGGTCACCTTTTAAATCTATAAATAGTGGCGTTACTCATTGTTCTATCCCTAATTTTTTCTTTACTTTTTTCATGAAAGACCCTCTCGTTACTTCCATCACATACCCAATTCTGTGCTGACGACTTCTTTAATCTCTTCATTACCCCCCCCCCATTTTGATAGACGTCCTTTTTCAACAACAACAATTAGCTCACGCCAGAAGGGCACCCTTGATCAATCCAGCATCTGTTTTCCTCGAATTTATTTTAGGGTACTGAAAAAAACATGGTTGTTTTCTACCTCACTCTAAAACTTCAGTTCCTCCATCTTTTTACTCCACATAATCTTTCATACACAGCTGTTACATCTTGAAAAACACATAACTCGTAAACCTTCGTCTGTCCCATTATTTTTGTTGTTTATTTTTCTCGTGACCTTAATTTGAAGGTTCATATTACTTCTCTCTTCTAAACAAGCTTCTAAGGTGATGTTCTGAGGCGCATTCAGAATTTCTTCAAGCCACCTCGGTTGTTTGATCTTTTATAGGTGTCGTTCGCCTCGCTGGTATAGAGTTTGCTCACGCATCTGGAGTCATTCCACTAACACTGCTCCTTAAGTTTTAAGAACCGTAGATGGGATACCGTTCAACTGCACGCTTTCTTATATTACGCTAGTTCAGAAAAAGCAGAAATGAAACCTTAAGAATAAATTGGAAGGAGGTGGAGAAGGAGGAATAGCTCCGGAATTATTTAAAGTGGAATTGGAGGCAAAAGTATGAGAGAACTGTTAAGCTTTAGCTGAAGATAAAGAGATCTTTAGCACCCGTCAGGAGAAACTAGAGTAGAGGATGAGGAAGAAACAAAGTTTAATTTGCATTTTTAGTAAAATGTCAAGAGCATGAGGGAAATGAACCAAAAAAAAAAATCTTTGTATTTTCTACGGAGAAAGAGTTCTTATTATTAAGTAGGATAAATTTAGAACGATTCCGGGATCTAAAATAAGAAACATAACATTTTGTAGTTTGAAGAGCGACCATGATTCCTGAAGGCAGAATACCTGTGCCTAATAGCATGAGAACGAGCAGAGTTAAACCTACAAAAGGTTTCTAAACTTTAAGTTGAAGGGAGAGAACACGGAATGTACACCTAGTTGCCAGAGAGAATGGAAATTAGAATAAAGAGTGCAATTATTACAAATATATATATATATATATATATATATATATATATATATATATATATATATATATATATATATATATATATATATATATATATATATATATATATATATATATATATATAGTTACCGTATATATATATATATATATATATATAGAGAGGAGAGAGATATATATATATATATATATATATATATATATATAGTATATATATATATATATATATTCGTCATGACCATTCTTAAACACTCGTAATTTGCTTCACCCTTAGTGTTTTGCTGTAAATACGTCACTTTACATGCTATAGTGATATCTGAGTAACTCGGATCCCAATACTACAGTTAGTTTTTAAATTATATTAATACTATCTCACCTTTAGTTCAAACTTTATTAAAGACATCTTTTTGCACTTCAATCTGTCTAACGTGAGAACAGAGTAGCTTCTACGCTAATTACCCTAGGAATGACTACAACTTTAACACTAAGAACGCTACGGTAATTTCCGAAAAGATGGGAAGGTTGCTGTTATCGCCGATGGAATGAGCAGGTTCATTCTGTCTTAAAGGTTTTTTTCCTCCTCTAAATTTATGGTTCGGTTAAATTTGTTATATCATAGCCTATTTAACCCTATGTAGTCTATAGCCTGATATTAATTATAGCCTATTTAACCCTATGTAGTCTATAGCCTGATATTAATTATAGCCTATGTAATCGAGTTCATGACATGCTGCTCTGATGGCATACATCCCGTTGATTCAAAGAGTATATGCTTCTGAGCCGGGCCAGTTTTCTTTTGGTTCTCTTTACCACAGTTATCATAATGTTAATAAATTTTCTGTGTTTGAAGAGTGCGAATAAACAAATATCAATATCATAGGCACCAATTGCAACTATTACTGCCATATACGTTAAACATTTTTGAATGCAGTAATAACACCGTACGATATCTTTAATTTTGTAAATCACAAAAATGAAAGCTAAAATTGTTGTAACTGTACGATTCCAGCAACTATTTTTTTTCTTGAGAAAAAGGTAGGATTATATATATATATATATATATATATATATATATATATATATATATATATATATATATATATATATATTATATATATATATTTATATATATATATATATATTTTTATATAGAAAATATATATATATATATATATATATATATATATATATATATATATATATATATATATATATATATATATATATATATATATTATTTTTATATATATATTCATATTTTCTAGATATCTGCATGTTTTAACATTCGCATTGACTCTCTCGCGATTCGCAACATTAAAAAATACCATTTGCACTGCACTCGGAACCTGGAACGCGAATAAAAATGTTTTGATGGGACTGTTAGAAAGTAAATTTCATCAACCTTTTGTGGAGAAATTGATTAGAACGAGTTGACTTGTGCCGTCTCAAGGTAGTGACAGTAATTTGAGTCACAATCGAAATCTAGCAATATTAATATTAATAGGCTCGTACTTGTGAGTATATTCTCTTGAAATCAACTGTTGAAACAATTCCGCAATGGCATCCTTATCCAGTGTGGTTTGGGATTATTACTTTGATATTATTTCCCATGACATCGCAAACCGTACACTTCGCAATCGTAATTATTCTCGGAAAGGAAGAATTTCATCTTGGTTAAGAACTATCTAAGCAGCAAACACAAGGAAAATGTAGAAAGGAAAATGAGTAAAAGAGGATTCCCAATTCCAGTTCTCCACCAACGAATAGTCGGAAACTCAATCAGCAGTTTCTTTGTTTTCTCTGGTAGTCAAGCCGTTGACAATTATTTCAAAAGCCAAATTTTCTGTCGTGCTCTGAACCTCTCACTAAACGTCATACAGGTGAATATCTCAGTGACGTATTTAATGGAATGTTGGCAAAATGGAACCTATCCCCAGATGATGTTCACTGTGTCATGAGAGAGGCTGGTGCCAGTATAAAGAAAATTCTGTATCTTTCTTGAGTGAACAACACAAACTCCATCAGTCATCAACATTAGAAATGTTGCGACATCTCTGGCAAGAGAGCGAAGTTCTCTTAAAATATTGGTCAATTGCTGGGAACTTTAATCATTCGACCATGGCTCAGTAAGAACTAATTAAAATACAGGCGAGTATTAAAGTTCGCTAACTTTCAGTAATCCATGACGTTACTCTGCAAATTATGTTGAGGTTGCAAGAACTTAATGAATCTTATATATATATATATATATATATATATATATATATATATATATATATATATATATATATATATATATATATATATATATATATATATATATATATATATATATATATATATATATATATATATATATATATATATATATATATATATATATATAATTCAATTTTTCTTTTTCATTTTTTTTTATTTTTGGAAATTTGTCGAGAAGCTTTGAAAGTGCGCAGGTGATCCAAAGACCTGCACCAGGCACCGCACTGAACCGCACCGTTAATTTTTTCTCGTGCTCCGCACCGCACTGCACCGTGCACCAGGTCGCTGAATTTTGATGCGCAACTGCAATCGCACCGGTACACCAAACATACCGACCACCGCGTAACTGCACCGCACCTGGAAGTACGTCAAACCCATCCAAACCATCTCAACGTACTTTCGTTTATTCTCTCTTTACTTTCTTCACACCCACATAACTCTAATACGTTCATTCCTTTCATTATATATATATATATATATATATATATATATATATATATATATATATATATATATATATATATATATATATATATATATATATATATATTTATATATATATATATATATATATGAGTTATTTAAGAAAGGGTAGTCCCACTTCATCACTAATGGTTATGCTAAATAGGATATGACTACCCTGGGGGATTTCTAACCTCAAGGACAAAAAATGGCAATAATTAAATATCAAATCTAATGGTTCAGTTTTGAGGAACAAAGAAAGGTGAGCAAAGCCTGACATCTGAAGGCAGGGTAAGCTATCAAAACATAAGCCAGTTTTTTTTTTTTTAAGTTCTAAAGGTTTTCTGGTGCAAGAGAGAAAAGAAATGTTTCCAATCAGACATCAACACCGACTGGCAATGCGCATCTAGGAGGACGACTATGGACATTAAATAACAACGAGTGAGATATGCGTCGCCAATTCTTAGACGTGCCAGAACAACTTTCCGAAGGCGATTACTCCTGTATGATGATTTCCGGTTACTAAAGTATGTCTTGAATTATATAGAGCACTGGAGCCAGAGGAAATAAACTGCCACCTTCTGATATCGTTTTCGCAACATCGGAAAAGTTTTTTTCCAGGAAGGTGCCTTAATCGCAATAGGGTGGTAAGATAAACTCTGAAAAACAGCTGAGAACTGAAGTGGCAAGCTTGGCCTCCCTGTCAGCTACATCGCCACAAATGTCAACATGATATGGGATCCAGCAAAATTCAAGATTTTTTTTCTTTAGTAGAGAAGCTAGAAAACTTTCCAGTCTCAAGAACAATTTCCATAAACTTAATTTGAGGGATTACTTTCAAGGCAGAACAGTACAACGATAGTGAGGGTTCGCTTGCCGAATTCCTCACTATGCCTACCCGATTAAAGAGGATTACAGTTGCCTTAAACGTTGAAAACTGGAAAGCCCCGAGACCGCTTCCAATTCAAAACCCCATCGATTACCATTTACATTTTGGCACACTAAAGACAAGTACAGAACAAAATTATCTGCATACAAAGAATACTGAACATTTGGGGGAAACTGCAGAGACTATATCTTTAAATCCCACAGCAAACAATATGACACTCTGGACACTTACTACCCTGAGGAACACGCTCTTCAAGTAGTCATGACAAAGTAAAGGAAGTTCAATCTGCTCTTTGGTATCTCCAATTCAAGATTGGAAGAAGAGTTGTTGGAGAGGAGTTGGCGTTATGCAGGAAGATCGGAAAATGATAACTCGCATGTAACAAATCAGTTCTTGTACGTCATACGGAAATTGTCTTAAAGAGTTCTAAAGGTTTTCTATATAACTTTGCTCACGGAAAAGTATTCTAGCATCATAAGGAGTTTGCAAAAATAAACATAGAAAACCGAGTTTCAGAAGTGGGAATCGTTTCACCATTAATGTAGGAGGAAGGTTTGCAGGTATCCCAACGTTTCCAATAAAAAAGTAGTTTAAGTTTTTGATAATGAGAATTTTAATCCGAGGAGGTTAGCCCCAGTTTTCAAAATGATTGATTGTCAGTGCTCCACACCAGTGATTCGAGCTCCTCCAAAGCAAATGGAAAGTCATCCACAAATAGGGAGCATGAAATATCTTTGGGAACTAAAGCTACAATCTTGTTAATCTTGCTAAATGAGGCTGCAGAGCATAAGAAACTTGTACTTAGTACGCTGCCTTGAGGATTACAACTTTTGAAAACCAAATAGTTGAAAAGAGAACTTAACTCGAGATTTAAAAAGTTTGATGGGGAATTGAACACTGAATAATTAATTAATGAAGTGTAACCTCACAAGCTGAAAACATGTATAAGCTTAGACTAATACCAACTTTTTTTTGTGGAGTCTTAAAAAAAAAAAAAAAAAAAAAAAAATTGTCATATCTGAGACAGATCCTTACAAGTGGCACAGAATATGCAAAATATATAACCAAAAATTAATTTTTACAATACTTAATATGAATCATTTATTAAATCTTTAATATAATCTTACCTTTTTAAGGCCTCGTTCCTTTTTTGAGGCATTAGAAATGGTATTGCTATTTGGCAAGGAAGGGGCACTTGATGCTACATTTCCATTTGGCGTTGTATTTGGAATGGCATTTGAAGTGGTGATGGAGACTGGAGTTGGAGGTGGAGACACTGGAGTTGGGGTACAAGATATCACATTATTGTTGTTGTTGTTGTTGTTTTGTGGTGAAGGTGGGAGGGAGGTGGATGACGGGTGTGAAGGAGAATTATTTGATAAAGATAATGGCTCAACACCCCCAGGTGTAGCAGGAGTCTCTACTAAAGATTCACTGGTCGTGTTTGGCGGCGGTGACGCACAATTGCTCTGAAGGTTTGGTAAAGAAAGACTGGTTGAGTTGGTTTGGTTAACAGGGTTTGAGGTTCCAAGGTCTGTTGGGGAAAATGTTTTGGATTGGTTTACTGGAGTTGATGGAGCTGATCCTCCATCAGGAGTCTTCTTAGACCTTCCTCGACGGCCTCTTGGACTTTTACTTGAGCATGCTGGACAATTCCACTTATTTCGGGGAACCTGAAAAGATAATTAAGCGTAAATTTAATTAATAGTCTAGAAAAATACTACTACAAATAAACTGCCAATATCATTAAATAAATTAAAATAAAATTTATTATTAATAAAGTTTTACATTTTATGAAATAGTAATTTTTTATAATATATGCAAATATAATAAAACCACTCTGATGCAAAAGTTTCATTATTTTCGTCATGGCTCAAATTAAACATTATATACTCTTACCTTTGTGAGAGGAGGATTTATGCAACTGGTGTGGTAAGCTCTAGGACAAGAAGCACAGTGAACCAATGTTCTTCCTTCAATACCACCGCACACCAAACAATGCCGCTGAGAACCGTCGCTAAATTTATTTACACACTCATAGCAATACCTAATAATAATAAATGAAAACCATTACTTATTAACCTTACAATAACTGGAAAATTGTCTCTTGGCATCATTATACTATTCAATGCATTCCTTCTTATAAAATAATTATTTGGGAGAACTTACATATCCAAAGATCAAAAATAAGGGAAAGGTTTCAGATAGTAAAAATGAAATGTTTGCGGAATATCTCAAAGATATTTTGGATCGCATAGAGAAGAGACGAGATCAAGGAACACTTAGAGGAAGGTGCTGAGAGATAGGTATCTTATCGCGGAGGAGGGAGAAAGACTAAATCAAAACGGGAGTGAATAGAGAAAAGGGTCAGTCTACACCTGACACCACCTAACACTTGTGGAAAAGTCATAACATTTTTATTCATCCTAAACTACCTTTAGTTTCTTTAATTATAACAAGATGTTTACGTACCAATCGCCATCTGGAATGGTGTTCATTGGTGGTTTAAAGCAATGAGTGTGGTAACCTCGATCACAGCCATCACAAAGCAAAAGCTTCTCCTCAAAATCACCACTGTGACAAAATTGGCAAAACTGAAAGCAAAAAGACTGTAAGCGAGATAAAAACAATTTTGATGAAAAATACTAAACATTATCAAATTATTAACACTAACCGCTTTCATTATACTTCTGTCCCAGGCTACTGCTGTTTCAAGCATATATGTGCACATGGCAAGTTGAGCTGCTGTTTCACATCTCATCACAGCTTCTCTCCAGTTACCTAGTCCTTTTGGGTTATCAATCCCAGTTTTGGGTTCAACCCCGTTTTCATTTTTGGGAGCAGGTAACACGCCTAAAAAATAAGTTCATAAAATGTGATAATCTCTCTTTGTTAAGAGTAAATACACCTGTAAATACTGTAGTCTCAAGATCCTATTTCTTATCATTATGCGAAATAACTTTAAATTCTTGAGTATTTTCATAATAAATTTCACAAACTTGTACCACTTGCGTCAAACCACCATTTACCTATCACACTACTCCACACTCTTAAAACCATTTACCTTTCATGATACACAACCAAAGAACATAGTTTTTACCCAATGGTTTTCAACTCTATATTAATTTAATTTTTTAGGAGTAGGGTGCGTAACATGCATGGAAATAAAATAGTTAAATAAAAGAGCATTACGTACGTCCAAATTGTTAATAAACATTCATTGATAGAAACTTCACTAAATAATAATTCAATTATTACTTGAAGAGTTGAAAATAAAAACAAATTGTAATTCTCAACTTTTATCTAGAGTCATTTTCCGAAGTATAACTCTACAAAAACTAACAAAAATACTATTATTATTCTTCTTCATCTACCTTTTTCTCCCCAAGAAAGGTGCCTGACAAGCATCGGAAAAGAAAAGCAGTGGAAGAATATGACAAAAGTCGAAAAGAAAGCCCGGCCTTACTGCCCCCTAGTATCTTTTAGTGAGTAAGAAAACTCGTCGCGTAGTCAAAAAAAATCCACCCTAGAGCTCACGGGGGACCATGACGGACCCTCACTATGGTAGATCGTCAGTGTAAGAGGTTCATCCCTTGGCCCAGGTGGGCCACAATCATACCCCCTAACAAAACCCCGCCATTTTCTCCTATTATGCACCTTTTATTCTCGCCTCTGCACAAACTCACATTTCCTCCTTCAGACATTCCGTTTACTGACTCAAATCACTTTTTTTTCTTCGGTCTCCCAGCCGGTCGATTCCCAACACACTCACCACTTATACATGCAGCTTAACAACCGACTATCATTCATCCTTTCCGCATGCACCAAACCATCTCAACATACTTTCATTTATTCTCTGTTTACATAATCAACACCAACAAACTCTCTAATACGTTCATTCCCTTCATTTTATCAATTCTTCTCACACCTAGCACGCCCCTAAGATTGTCCATCTGAACACATTGAACTTTAGATCTATACTTCTTTCAGACCATAGTCCCACTACTATACAATAACACAGGTAACAACATACCCTCATGTAAGACTCTAGCGCACTCAAGACTTATTCCCTTTACATTCACCAACGATTTTATTGCACCAGCCACCTTCCTGCCATTCACAACATTCCTACTACACTCTGCATCATCCGTTCCCTTCTCATCCAACATATACCCTAAATATTTAAACTCAGACACTTGTTCCAGCTGCTCACCATCTAACATAACTTCACACTGAGGACTGTCCTCACTCACAACCATAACCTTACTCTTATCTACGTTTACTTTCAAACCCCTCCTTTTACACACCCTGCCAAATCTCTCTACCAATCCTCTCAAACTCTCTTTAGATTCGCCACACAAAACCAAATCACCCGCATATAATAGGTAGGACACCCTCCACTTATCTCCAAAATACTATTATTTAAAGCCTAAATCCCTATCAACAAGCAATACCTCTTCAAAGTAAAATAAAACATGAGAAACTATGTTGCTTACCTAAAGGAGGTTTTAAGTATCTTCTTTCTATACCCTCTTCAAGATTGAGAAGCAATTCTCTGCCTACATGAATCGGATTCTTTTTACCTTCCTGAGACATACTAGAAGAACTGAAATCGTACTGAGGCCTCTCGTTGCCTTCATTTAGGCGCCAATTCTTAAAGAAAACAGGAAAATCAATGTAAAAATTAAACTTCGTATTTTAATATTTAAAAGCATTGATTTTTCATTTCTACACAAAATTACTATAAATGAAGATTACAATATTTTGTGTAATCATTAACTCCTCTGCCTACCTTATTCTGCATAGAGGCATTTGTAACCTTCTCCTCCAATGCATAAATCGCTTCCAAAGCCATAAGATCAACCTTCAGAGAAATATCTAAACTCCAGTGATAAGGTTCATCTTGTGTAGGGAAACCAAAAGAATCATAAAAGATCTTTTCTTCTTCTTCAATATTTTCAAGGGAAGTCGTTTCTTGGTCCACCTAATAATTACAAATAAAGAAAATATGAGAAGGAATTATAAAAAGATATTTATCATTTTCCGCCCATTTTTTTTCAGTGCACAACTGATTAAATTCAGTTTGAAAGAGATACTCACTGGAGGATCAATGATTAAACTGTTTCTCTCCGTTGGCTATTTGCAAAAGGCAAAGACAAAAAACTTTATACTTATGACCTATCAGTATTGAGAATTTTTATTAAATACATTTTAACATACATTTTTTGACATGAATTTACAAACAATCAAGTAAAATATATTTTTAAAATATCTTATTAAAATAGAATTTACATGAACAAACACCAATATAAAAAATATTATAAATAGCTAATTAAAATAAAATTAGTCGCACCTAAGACTGCACAATATAAAATTTCTCACTGTATATAACATTAATTAAATAAACTATAATAAACTAATAATATATGTCTAATTTTCTATAGGTCTGTTACGATCTTTTAATCGTAACCCTAGCAAAATATAATTAAATTTCACTTAACGACATAAATTTTCCTCTTTACTACTGACCTTTGCAAGAGTATTCTTTATGATATTGATATTTCTCTCCAAGAACCGTCTGAGTTCCCTTTCGCGTGCGCCTCTTTCATTTAAAGTAGTAATCATTTCTTGGAGCGTTTCAAAATTTTTGAAATGCCACCATCCGGTTTTGTACTCTAAAAATATTCATGTTAAAAGAATATATTAACTTTCGAAAATAATTGAAATTGAATTTGAAATTTTTACTTTCAATTTATAATTCAAATTGCTTTTAATAATGATGATAATAATTAATGATGATAATAATTAATAATAATAATAATAATAATAATAATAATAATAATAATAATAATAATAATAAAATAATAATAATAATAATAATAAAATTATTCTACCTGGTGGAATTGGAAGAGCTTCTGCAGTTTGGTGAAGTTTTTCAAGGAGTTCTTGATGTGACATGTTGTTTGAGACAAGAGAGTTTTGCAGGATTGGCGTAAGACTACTTAAAGGGGTAGAGCCATTGCTACTCAAAAATGGGCTATTTGGATGCAGAAGTGGAGATTCGCTACCTCCTTTCGGAGTACCAATTGGAGTGTTACAATTATTATTATAATTATTATTATTACTATTGTTACTGTTATTACTATTATTATTATTGTTGTTGTTGTTACTATTATTATTGTTGTTGTTGTTACTATTATTGTTATTATTATTATTGTTATTATTATTATTATTATTGTTATTATTATTATTATTAATACTATTATGGTTATTATTATTATTACTTGGTAGGCAAGAAAGAGTGATAGGGTTGCAAGGTATGCGTGGCAGGAGACTAAAAGTAAGTTTTTCACACTGGGATACATGTTCAGGACGCAAATATTGCCCTGGGATAAGCCCAAGTCCAGTTGCTACAAGATCTTTATCAACTGCATCGACGAGTGATGAATCTTTTGAGGCATGATTAGCAGTTGCATGATTTTCAAGAAGTTTTGAAATGTTTTGCTGACTAGTGCTACTATCTGGTGTTTTACATACAGGATCGCTACTTGCTAGTTTTATAATATCTGTATCACTAACAACAGACTTTGGAGAAATACCATTTGGGTTATCAACTGGTTTTACAGATTCTTCTTCTACCTTAGGTTTTATATTTTCCTCTTTTACTATTTTGTCTGATTCACTATTATCCCCATTAACTAATCTCGGTTCTATTTTTATTTCAAGGGGCTTTTTCTCATCGTTTTCACTTTTTATTTCGGATAATTTTTCTCCAATTACAATATCCACTTCCATTTTAATATCTTTTTTATCATCAATTTCCATTTTAATTTTGCTCTTTTCTTCTGAGTCATCTTCTTTCTTTAAATTTTTACATGTGGCATGAACTTCTTCGAAGGAAAGTCCTTCTTTGGCAATGGGTGATGGAACCTCAACAGGAAAATGACTTCGACCAACATAATCACAACTATTAATTCCTTCCATAAATGGACCACCAGCATGAGGAAGAATCCAAAGTGTTCGCTAATGAAAATGAAGTAAAAATTATTGATGATTCAATACAATCTAAGTCAATTTTGATTGCAATGTATAATTAAAAAAATTAAAAAATCTTACCTGATATCTGTCCTGGCCACCATTATAGCCGCGAACTTGTTGAGAGGTTTCAAATAATTGTTGGCGAACCTGGTCCATCTGTTTCTGCAAGTTTTCTAGGGCAGAGTTCGCTTCATCTGCGTTAAGATTTTTGTCCTCTTCCTAAAAACAAATGTAAGGTTATTTCTAAAAATATTTTATTCACAAAAAATAAAATATTTTTAGTATCTTTTTTATCACAACCACCAAGCGATGAAAATCATATCAAGGTTAATATTTGGTTTGGTTTCAACAAAAGGTTTAACAGTTTCGTAACATTTTAAAAAGGAATTTTTGTTTGTGGAACAAGAGAGAAGAAATATGGGTAATGAAATTTTTTTTTTTTTTATAACTTCGCCTACGACTTTGAACTCTTCATAGTAGTTTTTTTAACTTTTTGTTAAGAGAAATATTTTCTCCCAGGAAAATAACTTATCTCTTAATCGCAGGTTGGCACATTATTTTTATTATACAAATCTTGTGAATCTTCATATTTTGGAGGTACCCTCAAAACTTTGAATCTTAAGACCCATTAACATAAAGGAGACGTTAAAAGACAACACTAATAATGTCGCTTTTATAAACATTTTAACAAATCAAGTAATAGACTGGAATAATACTTTTGTTTTAAATTCAATGATTAAAAATCTTAATTATTTAATAGAATCATATGATATTACAGAACAAAACTTTTAATATTTCAGAAGGATTTTTAATTTTGATCTTAAAACAAAACGATTTATTAAGTCCACTCTTAAAAAATTAAATACTTAAATAAACAACACACGCCTGGCAGTGTCTTTTTTCTATTTCAGAGTTTTGAAGAGGACTCTAGGTAGTGGGTCGTAACGTAAACATCTCCCACTCTGGATTTTTTATTCATTTCATTATTTTAACTTTTTAATATTCTATTTTAAATGATTTTTATATTTTCTGGAGCTTGAATAAAGAGAATTCTTTAAATAGGTATATTTTTTTTTTGAGTCTATGTACAGGACCCACCATGGCCACGGCCATCAAGGAAACAGGCCAGCCACACTGGGTTGAATAATCAACTCCATGGGTGGGTCCTGGCTCATACATATTTTAAATGTCAAAGAAAATTTGGATGGCGAAATGAATATTCAGTCAAAAGTACATTAAAAGCTAAATAAAAAAAGATGTCCTTACATTATAGTCCTAATATTACATAAAATAAAATGTGAAGAATATACAGTTCTTGGAGATATGAGAAAATAGTTACTATTAAAGTGGGAGGATTCAGATAAGATATGAGATAACCTTTTAGGTGTTATGGACCATAGAGTAGAAAAATGACGACGGCGAATGTGGTCCAGTTGAGGACAATCAATGAAGATGTGGTTAACAGATTGAGGGGTATGGGGAAGGCAAAATTTGCAAATGGGAGGTGGATCAAGTAACATGTAGTGGCTGTGTGTGATATTGATATGGCAAATGCGGAGGGCGTGAGTATCACCTCGTGCAAGCGCTTTCATCAGTGAAAGGAAGACCACTCACCAATGTTCGGCGTTATATTTCTAAGTTTAGCCCCTCGCTGACCACTTGCCCAGCACTCCTGCCAGTAAGACCGGAAGCCTTGTCGGAAAGTAGGATAATAATCAGTTGATGGGAGACGACAGCTCCGAAAAGAGGAGGCAGCCATTCTAGCCTCTGTCAGCTATTTCGTTGCCAGTTAAGAGTTGCTTCTTGCGAGAGTGGGGCAGTCGAAGAAATAATTGTACATCGGATACCAATGTGTTTTTAGAATATGCGGCTTTAAGAGCTTGGAGGGGGCTGAGTGAATTTGAATAAATGACATAAGAGTGGTCTTGGATAAATAATAAAATTCGAGAGAGAGCAATCATTATAGCCATTAATTCTGCCGTAAAAATTGAACCATGATGAGGGAGGGTATGGGAAAGGTTGCAGACGCACCCACACGGTCCCCTGTTTTAGAGCCATCTGTAAGTATTGGAGTAAATCCACCGCGAACTGCGGGATGAGACAAGAATGATGCCTTTAAAAAGGCAGCGGGGTAGCTAGATATAGAAAGAGAGGTCAGGACCAGACAGATGGTGGGAGCAGGGAATAGCCAAGGTGTGTACCCTTCATCATAAATCGGAAGGCTCCAGTGGAGATTGCGATCGTCTCATTTTGGATGGGATCTAACAGGTGTAATAAGAGGTGGGGAGCCCTGATTATATACCACGCTGCCATAGTCCAACTTCGATCGGATTAGGGCTATGTGGAGACGCAAGAGGGACTTGCGATTAGCACCCAAAGATTTTGAGGCGAGATGACGTAATATATCAAACACGCGATGACAAATCATTTTCAGAAGTTTAATATTAGAAGTTACGTGGTCATTTAGAATGAGGCCTAGAAATTTGACTTGTGAAGTTACAGGAATGGATGAAACAAAGGTTAGGTTTGCTAGAGGAAGGTGGCAGATTCTTCGACTCCCTTTTTTCTAAATAGTACTACTGAGGTTTTGGTGGGTGAGAAATGGAAGCCATGGGAGTTACCCCATTATGAAATATTCTCAATAGCTAGTTGAAGTTGCCGTTCAAGAAATGGCAGCCTGGTACCGGCAATGTATAGCACCAGGTCATCAACATAGAGAAAAATTGAAAGTCGCTGGGATAGAATTAACGATGCCATTGAATCCGAGAGCAAATAATAATACACTTAGAACACTGGCCTGCAGAACACCTTCATCCAGAGTAAAGTGGCGTGATATAACAGAAGAGGAGCACCGAACCTAGATGGATCGTTTTGACAGACGGTATTTAATATAAAAGAGAGGGAGCTGTCCTCGGAAACAGAGTAAGTGGAGTTTAAGGAGAACCCCAGTTCTCCACATTGTGTTATAAGCTTTTTCAAGATCAAAAAAAGACACAAAGTTCTATCCCACCAGTTGAGAAGGCTTCCCGGATGTCATGGTCCAGTTTTAATTAAGAAGGGATCCGAGGTCGAACGATTTTGGCGAAAATCAAACTGGTTTGAAAAGGCCTGGCGACTCTATAGATCAGGGAGAAGGCGGCCTGAAACCATTTTCTTCATTAATTTGCAAGTATGACAGGTTAGAGAAATTGTTTTTTGGTAAAACTTCGGATCCTCCCCTGGTTTGGGAATAGGGATTAAAAAAGCTGTAGACCAAACAGATGTAAAAAGAGGATTCGATCCAGATTTTGTTATACAGATCCAGCAAGAAAGCTGATGCAGAAGGGTGAGGAATATGAAGGAGCATAATGTACGAAATCATGTCTGGGCCAAGGGCACCGTCTTTGCTATTCGCCAGTGCAGTTTGATACTCTGCAAGTGTAAAAAGATGGTTATAAGTATGATCTTCCCCTTTCCCTGTTGAAAAGTATGGCAGTGCAGTGTTAATTTTCATTTTTTGAAAGGCTTCAGGATAGCTATAAGAGCTCGAGTGGCTAGCAAAACTATAAACTAATGAATCTGCAGCAACTGCTGGAGCAGAGATCGTATCGGTTATATCAGGCCCATACGGATAACGGAGGACTGTGATTGAAGTTGTTGGAGCGGCGAGATAGTTTTTGTGCAACTTTCCACACTGAAGAAATATGAGTTGTGGAGTTGATGGTCCAAGTATCAGCTCGAAAGTATTGTTTAAGTGTTTGGTGATTAATTCGACGAGATCTCTCCGCAGCTGTTTTAAAAATAACCATGTTTGGGGTGGTGTGGGTCCTTTTTTATTGCCTGTGGTTTTTCTTCCCCCGGTTAGCTTGTGCACACTCTTCGGACCACCAAAGGAGTTGTCGAACGTCTACCTACGGAAGATCGAGGGATGCAAGCTTCTGATACTGTGATGCTAACTTGCTGGAAGAAGCTTAAAGGCACCGTGAATGATTGGAAACCGCTTGTTAAAGGGAGAAAGTGGGATAGCTGTGGCCTGATGAAAAGGAGCCAACTTCGCTCGGTCATAACGCCAGCTGGAGTTGGATTTAACAATGGGATCGGTGAAAGTTCATTTAAGGCTGGTAATGGTCACTGCCATATAAGTAATCAAAGCGGGACCACGTAAAGCGATCTATAAAAGAATGGGAGCAAAAAGAAATATCTATACAGGAAGAAGAGTGTGTATCTATTATCTAAACGTTCATATGTAGCGAGTCCTGTGTTAAGGCATCCCAGGGAAAAGGGTGTTAGGAGATCAACAAGGATCTTAAGACTTAGACGAGGTGACAGAGTCACCCCATAAAGGGTGGAGAAGGTTGAAATCTTCCAGTATAAAAACCGGAGTGGGGAGCTGCTAAAAAAGGTAAGCTAAGTCGGTCTTGATATATTCACTACTCGGAGCCAAGTAGATAGAGCAAACAGTGAGGTCAGTGGACAAATGAATTCGTGCTACCACTGCATGAAGTCTACTTTGAAGTGGGACTGGAGAATAGGGGACATTTGTGAATGAGTATTCCTGCACCTCCGCTATCACCGTCACCTCTTTCTATAGAGGTTATCGGCGATTTATATTGCGACGGTTGGAAGAAGTCGCGATAATATAGTCGAAGTTAATGCAAACATATGCACTTTGATGTACATAGGTTTATTAGTTGCACAAATTCTTCAAAATTAAAGTAGTAGCCACGAAAATTCCATGAAGCAAGGTGGCCATGCTAAGTTGTTATGAATATTAATTATTAGGATGGTCTTTTTGAGACAATTCTCTATGTGGCTAGGGTAATGTTGCAGATGGATACAGATGGGGAGGAAAGGCTTAGACGTGGGTTCCGACGAGGAAGAGCAATAAATCCTGGTTTTAAGAAATAGTCGTACAACAGAGATTTGAGTTGTACGACCGGTTTTGGGGGGCGGGGGGTAGTTTTCTGTGGCATTTGGCGGAGGGATGTAGCCATGCATGAGAAATAAATGGAGTTCAACCGAGTCTATGTTATTATGTGGACTTGGTTGGGTGTTGAAAGAGCAACCAGGGTGTTCATGTTTAGGAATGGGAGCGATATCAGTATCTGCCAAGCAAACAGATTCAGAAATGGGTGGGGAATATGGGGCTGTTTCCATGGAAATGGGAGAGAAAGGTATCACTGGAAAGGTGTTATCTTTCTGATATGGTGTTGGAGTTGCGAAACTGGGATCCGATATAGGATCCGTTGGGTTAAAGTCTAACACTAGAGATTTTTCCATTCGCCTCTCTCGGAAGCATCAAGATCTATTTGGGAACTATAATCCATTTCATCCGCTAAGACATAAAATGCTTTAGGGAGTGCTGAGATAGGAAATTTGGAAGAAGAGTTATAGGAGGATTCAGAAGAACTGGAATAATCTTGCAAACTATCAAAGGGTTGGTTAGTGAGTTATTCGACAGCTGTGGTTGCTTGGGTACAATCCATTGATGTCCATGCTTTTGCCTCAGGAATAGACTTATGGCGAGATCTCTTCCGAGTTGCATTTTTTACATCTGGGGTCGGTGCGTTCTGCTTTAGAAATTCGGATGTTTTGTATTTTAGTGAATAATCTTTGCCTTGGTGCTTAATTTTTTTGGTTCTGTTTAGGGACATCTTTTTCAAGAGTTGGAGTAATGGTGGGAGACGGATTACGGGGGCAAAGACGCAGGTCTCTTACGTGAGTTTGGCGAACTCATCGGCTGGGTATGGGGCAGAGTTTCTTGGCAGGAAATGCTCTCCAAGCTATGTCGAGGATGTACCAGCTTAGTTTCATTGCAGGTTAGTTGAAAACTAGTACTTTGGGAGAGAGGTTGGATCGAGGGCTGCTTTTTGACTATTTGAATAGTCGGTAATGCAGGTGAGCAGGTTACAATAACTGCTCGAGTCTCGCTGGGATTGGTAGGAAGAGTTCTACTGGAAAGAAATTGTGTCGGTGGGTTGACACGCGGAGACGGGGAGGTTGCTGCAATTGTTGTAGAATATTTGTCTTTGAACTGTGTATGGCATCTCTCCTGCTCAAATTTTGTATAGTGCATAACTCCAAAACCTCCTGTCCAAAAAGGTAAGACGGGCATTTTAGGGAAGATGACACTGTGGGGTCCTCCACAGTTCTTGTAGTGTGGTGTGTTTTCACAGGGAGTATGAAATTCTTCTCCGCAAACTCCGCATATGTCATGCGGTCCTCTGCAGTATTTTCTTGGATGACCAACCGCTGGCATTTAAAGCAAAGTCTGGGTCGGGGAATAAATGTACGAATACTGTAGCTTGAAACCCCAATTTTCACCTTAGTAGGTGGATAAGGGGTGTTAAAGGTCAGCAGTAAACGAGAATTTGGGTGTCCGGCAAGTCCCGACGTGGGGAAAATTTATAAACGTTTGTAACAGGAAATCTTTTCTGCTGTAGAGATTTCTTAGAATGACAGCAATGTCTTCATCTTTCTGTTCTAAAGAATAAATAGTGCTTTTCGATGTATTTCTTATTTAATCAGGAGTAGATAAGAGGGATATTTCCGAGGACGTAAAGGATGACAAGATGGAACTTGGATTCTGGGTAGTAGCTTGAACGAGAAGGGACCCATTCTCATTAACGTGACTAGGGTAGTTTTCAACTCCCAAAGCTTTTACAAGTGCATCGCTAAGAATGATGGTTCTTTGCTCAGTAAGAGCTTTGGAGGTGGTGGATCGCAATAAGTAATACATCGGGAATATTGTGTCAGCTGGCAGTCCCGGAGGGGAGCAGCATATGGAGTAAACAAATGAGAACGACTAGGACGATGGGGCACCTTTTCGGGGCTGCCTCAAACGTTTGAGCACCTGGGATGTTAAGGGCGTGCCAGGCGACTGATCGCTGGGGGTAGGCAGAAGTCTTCCAGGTGAAGTGGAGGGAATCACGGCATCAATATTCGAAAAAACAATTCAGAAGAGTAAGTCCTTTAATCGGTGCATGTTCTGTAATCGTTAAATCCATTAGAGACCGAGACGAATTAAGGTTTTGCATAGTATATAAAATTAAAGAGGTCCCCCTCATAGGTGTCAACCCCTTCTAAGTTTGTACCCGGAGGACCGCGCTAAGCGGCGGGGAGTCTCTTATTATAAATGTTCCAGAGGGGTCAGGGAAAAAGACCCAAACCTGGTGCTAGGTCGTATGCACCGAATCACAAACAGGCGATGCGGTTCACGCCCCTTCAGCACAGATGACGCCAGGTGTCCCTCCCATAACCACAAGGAAGGGATGATATCGACGTTCATCTACCTCTCTGAGACAAAAAAAAAAAAAGAAAAAAGATAGAAATTGTAGTAGAGGATGAGGATTAAAAGATACAGACAATTAATTCGAAAAATGATGGAAAAGAAAGATAACTAAAAGATTACATATGTGACAAATGCACATACTAGTGTATCAGTGTGTGCACCAGCATGTGACAAATGCACATACTAGTGCTGAGGTCGGAGCGATGCACAAAGTTCCCCTAGTATTGTTTCTTATCGCTATGCTATGCTCTAGGTTGTATACCAAGAACATAACACCATAATAAGAATCAATATCCCCTGCGAGGAATAAATTATGTAGCAATCATTATACAAAGAATGAAAATAATATTCCAATCTTAAGAAAATGAGATTCACAAGCAACTAATATTGATATATGTGCATTTCGCAATTGATAATTTTATTAACTGTGGATAAAATTATGTACTTATTCTTTAAACACATTTCATGTAAATATACGAATATGAAATTTAATTTAAAAATTAGTGATTAGATTAGGTTTCGGTAACAGAAAAAGTTTGAAGTTTTCATCTACAACCAAGAATTATTTTAATTATTTTAACATTTAAAAACAAACCTCGTAAGCGGCAGTAGAGTGCGACTCTTCAGGGGCATCGCTTTCATTACCACTTTCATTTTCATTTTCATCCTCTTCTTCATCTTCCTCTTCTTCCTTCATCTTTGACTCCTCCTTTTTATCTGTGCCAGACTTTTCAACGTCCCACATCGAGGTTGACATTCCTGACATCGTAGACATATTAGAGTCATCGCGATGCACCTCACTCATGCTTCTCATTGCGGTTGTGTAGATACGTTTTCGTGCTACACTCATTCTCAACCTTTAAAAAACAAAGCTCAATATTTTATATCCAAATTAGTTACAAATATCCACAAAAGTAGTTTCAAATTACTACTACTACTACTAATAATAATAAAATTATAATATGCCGCTTGATAATGACTTAAAATCTTCAACAACTATATGCACAAAAGAATAAATATAAAACAAATAGAGTCTATCGTGGCACAACTGTAGCGCAACAGAATCGCAAAGCCAAGGGCCAGGTTCGACCCCTAGGTAGCAATTAACTAGAGTTGAATAGGGAAATGACCTTAAGGTGAGAACTTACTTTCGTATCCGAGCATCAAGCTTCCATTTTTCCGTTTTGAGTCCATTGTGTTTATCAAGTGAATCTTCAATCTGCTTTATGACTGCCTTATTTTGTAGCAGTTCATGGCACACATATCCTATAATCTCCGTCTTCTGAGTTGGGTTCATTGCTAAGAAGGGAACTTTCTGTAGCCACAATGACATCTTATAAGCTTCATTTTCACTCATGCGGCTGTCAAACTCCTGGGCTTTTGACGGCGTTTCTCTTTTTTCTTTCTCTGTTCCCTGGAGTCCATACACTGTACGAATCTATTGTATATATATATATATATATATATATATATATTATATATATATATATAGATATATATATAATATACTATAATATATATATATATATATATATATATATAATAATATATATTATATATATTATATATATTATATAAATATATATTATATATTCTTTCTTATCTACCTTTTTTTTTTTCATATTGGGAGTAAAGTGCGCTACAAGCATCGAAAGAAACAGTAGGAGAATATGACAAATTTCGAAAAGAAAAGCCCAGCCTTACAGCCCCTCTGTACCATTAATTTAGTTAAGAACTCGTCGCAATCAGAAATCACCCTAGAGCTTCCGGGACCGCGACGGTCCTCACTATGGTAAATCGTACAATGAGGGTTCATCCCATGGCCAGGTGGGCCACAACCATACCCCCTTAAAACACCCCGCCATTCTCTTCCTATCATGCCACCTTTCCTCTCGGCCTCTCCAAACTCACGTTTCTCTTTTGCAAACATAATCCTTACTGACTCAATCACTTTATTACATTCGAGTCTTCCCAGCCGGTCGGTTCCCACACACTCAGCACATTCACCAATTCGCTTAACCAACCGACTATTCAATTCATCACTTTCCACATGACCAAACCATCTCAACATACTTTCATTTAATTCTTCTCATTTACCCCCTTTCTTCACACCACACCAATTCTCTAATAAGTTCATTCCTCATTTTATAATTCTTACACCTTACAACGCCCTTAAGATTGTCCAATCTGACAATAATGATTTAGATCTAATACTATCTTAGCTAGCAAAATTAATAGTCAAATTCATATATAACAATAACACAAATTTATAAATGCACACATCCAAAACCCTAGCGCACTCCAGACTTAGTCCATTTACATTCAAACCAACGATTTAATTTGCACCAAGCCACCTTCCTGCCATTCAACATACCATTCATCCAACATATATCATCCGTTCCCTTTACATCCCAACATATACCCTAAATTATTTACTCAGACACTTGTTCCAGCTGCTCACCATCTAGCATAACTTCACACTGAGGGCTATCCTCACTCACAATTATAACCTTACTCCTTATCTACGTTTACTTTCAAAACCCCTTTTGCCTTTTTTTATACACCCTGCCAAATCTCTCTTACCAATCTTCTCAAACCTCTCTTCAGATTCGCACAAAGAACCAAATATCCGCATATAAAATAGTAGGGTTAACCCCTCACCATTCTCCATTCTTCCGTCATCCAACACCATTTCCTGCACACCCAACATCTAATTCTTTCATAGCCCCATCATATACTAAATTGAAAACCAAGGAGACATACACAAACCCTGTCTCACTCCGCTATTTTAATACTAAACCAATTCACTTTTGACACCATTTATTCTTAGACACGCCTCACTATCCTCATACTTACTTTTGATTCATTCCATTACTACCACCAACATCATACAGTATTCACTAACGCCATAGAGCTTCCTTATAAACCCTATCATACGCCTGTTGCAAATCCATAAAACCTAAATACAATTATTATTATTTTAATATTATCCAAAATTCTTAATATTTGTTCACTTAATTGAATGACGATTGAGAAAAAATATGCCGATTTTTCCAATGACGATGACGAGTTATGGTTAGTCGCTTAATATATATAATATAATATAAATATATATTTATATATAATATAATAATTATATATATATATATATATATATATATCATATATATTATATAGTTATATATATATATATATAGTTATATATATATAGTATATATATATATATATATATTATATATATACAACAGTATATATATATATATATAATAATAATTAATAAATAATATATAATATAATATATATATAATATATATATATATATATAATATATATATATAATATATATATATATATATATATATATATATATATGAAGCAAAAGCATTTACCTCTCCTGTTGCGTTAGCATACAAATAAACTCTGAGGATTTCTGAAATGTTTGTATGAGTAATATCAGCTCTGTTAAGAGTCTGTCCAAGAATTGTAGTATTCCTTTGAGAATTTGGGACCCCTGGGTCTTCGATGGCACAAACCAACAAATGAGTAAGGACGCTTAGAAGTTCTTCTTCGCTCTCACTGTCACCTAAAAATGCTAACTGAAGACTATGCAATGATGTCAGTATTTATTCTTCTGGTGATATATATATATATATATAATATATTATATATATATACTATATATATATATATATATGTTATATTATATTCTATATATATATATATATATATATAATTATAATATATATATATATATATATATATATATATTATTAGTATATATATATATATATATATATATATATATATATATGCGTCAACTTTCTGAAAAGCTCTGAAAATATGAAACAATTGAGTAATAACTTGAAATTGCTTCAGCTATCTGTAAAATTGTGTTTTACGCTACACCCAACATTACGAGTGATTGTATCATCCTTTATGTGGTATGAATGAACGGCTGTTAATTGTGAGCAGTGTTTGGTGAAACACGAGATGGCTTCTTATAGGAAAAACGTTATGCTATCGTCGACTGTGGAAGGTTTTTCAATACAAGTCATATAGCACAAAGAATTGGACATGGTCAATCCAGTGTAGATCGTTTGCTGACTATATAAAGTCCGTCAAACCAGGGATGCGAAGTCGTAGCTGGAGTTGAAATTATTTTTTTTTTGGAGCTGAAGCAAAAGAAAAAAAAATTTTTTTAACTATAAATAATTGGTTTTGGAGCCGCATATTTTAAATTGATGGAGCCGAGAAACTTTAAAATTATAGAGCATGACCCAGAGTAAGAGAAACCATACTTAAAAACAATGAAGCCGGAGTCTGTAGAAAATTTACCAGCCCTGCAGCTCTGCATCAAACTTGTACAGTAAATCAGAAGGCCAAAAGTGGACGCCCTCCCAACAAATCAACATCAACACAGGACCGGTATCTTTGTAATCTATCATTGAAAACAGAAGTAATTTCAATGGATCTAGGGACTGAATATGACTCAGAGCGTGGGAGTGAATATAAGCAATAGTATTGTGCTCTGGCATTTGCTTTCAAGGCCCCATCCAAGGAAGAAGTCTTTACTTACCGTAAAAATGAGATCTCGGAGCCTAGAGTGGGCTAAAGAGTATGTGCAATAAATCGCTGAGCGACGCAAAAAGTTATCTTCTCAGATAAAACCAAAATCAACCTTAACGGTCCAGATGATCAACATTGTTCAAAGTAATGAAAAAATTAGAAAGGACTAAGTTGTGTCAACAGTAAAGTAGGAGGTCTCAGATTTTCTGGGTGTTTTTTTCTTAAAAAGGAATGGGTTGACTTGAATTTATCAACGATACCGTCAAAGATTAGGTATAAACAAACACTTTCAGGAAGAAACTGTTGCCTATTATTCAAAAGCAAGAGCAAGGCAACAATTTCCTCCAGGACGATTCTGCTCTGTGCCACAGAGTCAAATCGGTAAATGTATGAATCAAATTACATCAATTACAGTGAATAATTTATTCAATTTCAAATTATTTCTAGGTTGAAAAAAGGCTGCAGGACAGTAGATTCTTAACCATGTCATGGCCTAACAACAATATAGATTAAACTCCAATTGAAAATCAGTGAAATAAGATTGGTTGAGAAGTGTTGAACAAGAAACCTAAATGTTTAAAAAAGCAGCTGCGGGAAATCTCATCCCTGAAATACCTCGTGAACATATATATCCAAAGTATCATCTTGTCTACGCCTTGTCGTTGTGCAGCTGTCATCAAGACCAGGGACGACCACACTAAATATTAGTGCCAACTGATATATTAGAGCACACATTTTCCTCATGACAAGCCGAAAAGAAAGCACCAACATAGCCTAAAGTGCGAGCCCATTGCAGCTAAAAAATCCACCCCTGAGGTTTACAACACTGCGACAGACTCCCACTGTGGTATCTTGTTAATGTCAGGGCTCATCCTCTGGGCCAGGCCACAACCATGCCCCCTCACAAAACCACCCCATTTACACCTTTTAAGCACCATCCTTTTTCGTTTGCCCTAAATTCACATTCTTTCCCTTCAGACACTCTTTAACTGACTCCATCCATTTTTTTTACGTCTCCCAGCCGGTAGAATCAGAACACTTTCACCTCAACACACATATGCTTAAACAACCCAATATCATCCATTCTTTCCACATGGCTGAACCATCTTAATACATTCTCTATTCATTCTCTTATTCACGCCTTTCTTCACACCACACATCTTCTTAACAAGCTCATTCTACATTTTATCAATTCTTCTCACACCTAGCAAGCTCCTAAGATTATCCATCTGAACAAAGCACACTTTAGATCTATACCTAGCCCACTCAAGACTTAGTCCACTTTGTATTCACCAAAGATTTATTAAATTGCACCAGCCACTTTCCTACTACACACTGCATTAATTATCCGTTATATTTTTATCCAAAATACCATATAATCTAAATATTTAAACTCGATACTGGTTCCAGTTGATATATATATATATATATATATATATATTAT
>JABUQX010004454.1:52500-60000 GCA_015478945.1 Trachelipus rathkii
TTTCTGAAAAAGGTACTCATATACAATTGAATCAAAGTTTAAAACTACATCTTACAGAAGTAAACAAAATTTAATTAAAATTGGATTACTACCAAGTTATTTTTCCTCCTCGAAACTTAATCTCCATATTATATATATATATATATATATCCTTTATATATAGAAAAATAATTTCTACCTTTTATGTACGAGAGTTTGGGTACTGTATATATATATATATATTATATATATATATATATTATAAATGATACACGGTAATATATATATACACACACACGGTATATATATATACACGGTATATATATATATATATATATATAATATATATATATATATATATATATATATATATATATATATATATATATATATATATATAATATATATAATTTATATATTATATATATATATATATTATAATTAATTAAATATAATATATATATTAAGCGTTTAAAGGTATACAAAATAGTAGTTACAATGTTAGGAATGTTCTACAAAAAGGATTTGTACTGATAACATTTTTGTAATTTTAATACATGGAAACAATTACAGAATTAATAAGAGTAGCAATAATAATAAAAATAATAATATAATAATAATAATAATATAATAATAATAATAATAATATAATAATTATATAATTAGATAAGTAAAAGAAATTTTTTCTACATTATCTAATAGGAAAAAAAATAATAATAGAAACCACCACCACCAAATTTGCAAACATACTTTGAAATAAAAAATAAGAAAGGTTGGTACTACTGTCAACAAAAATTAAAAAGAGCAATTATCCTACAAGTTAAATAAATGTGTTTGTGGGTGTGTGTAACGCTAAAACAAACAAATCTTGTATATACATAATGAAAAGAGCATTTCCCATAAAAGAAAATAATAATAATAATAATAATAATAATAATAATAATAATAATAATAATAAATAATAATAAGGGAAGGAATTAGTGCCCAAAAAACAATGAATATATATATATATATATATATCTATATATTATATATTATAATATATATATATATATATATATATATAATATATTATATTATATTATATATATTATATTATATATAATATATTATATATATAGATATATATATATATGATATATGAAAAGAAAATACTTACTTGTTCTTTGCAGAATCTTTTGTTTTTGTTTTTCTTGTTCTTCTTTCCTAAAATTTAATATATATAGTATATATATATATATATATATATATATATATATATATTATATAATATATATATATATAAAATAGATATATATTTATATATAATTTTCGTCAATGAAACTGCAATAGGTCGTATGTCATAAAAGTGCAGTGTGTGTTAAGTATATAGTTACTTTCACTAAATATCATATATTACAAAAATTGTATTTTCGTGATATACTAGCTATACCTATTCACTATTGATTATGCAAGCGATAATATATATATATATATATATATATATATATATATATATATATATATTATATATATTATAGTATATATATATATTACTTATATATATATATATATATATATATATATATATATATACTGATAATAATTACCTACTAAAATTTAGGATATCTAAACATAATAATAATTAATATAATAATAAATATATATATATAATATATATATATATATATTATATATATATATATATATATATATATATATATATATATATATATGATATATTATATATAATATAATATAATAATATATATAATAATAATATATAATAATAAAATAATAAAATAATAATAAAAATAATAAAGTGAGGGGTTTAGGAATGGGATTATCGGATCATTATGTTGTTCTATGTAAAATTAAGTTAGTGGGGGCTTGGATGGAAAGGAAGGTGATAGGAAGGAAGTGGGAAAGATTAAGAGTGAGAAGTTAAGTGGACAGACAATAAGGTTAGTATGTAAGAGCGCTCGCTAGTAATCGGTTTGACTGTGAACAAGTTGATACTGAACAAATCTGGGGGCAAATGAAGGAAGCAATTGTTAGTAGTGCAAAGGAAGTGTGTGGATGTGCTAAAGTAGGAAGTAAGAATGTTAACAGCGAATGGTGGAATGAAGAGGTGATGAAAGCGGTTAAAGGTAAAAAAGAAGCGTGGTTGAATGTACTAAAGCAATGATGAAATTTAAGAAATATGCTTGGAATTATTAAGGAGGAAAAAGAAGATGCTAACAGGTGCCTACGTAGGAGAAAACAAGAGTAATGAACAGTTTTGGAAGGAGGTGGATGAGGACATACAAGGGAATAGGAAGCTCTTCTGGAAGGAAGCGCGAAAGGTAAGAATTGAGAATAGAAGGAATCTGCTTAGAAATAATGAATAAGGGATGGTGCTTTTGTAACTGATGAGAATGGATGTGAGGGGATGTGGAAGGAACACTTCGAAAATCTGCACCATATTAACAGTAATGATGAGGTGTTAGTGATGTGTGTGGTTTTGATGGTGAAAAGAAGGAATAGGTATTTTGGGGATGAGTTTTTTAGGAAGGGCAGGAGTTTTAATGGGTAGAGGAGGAAAGTTGAAGAACTGGTAAATTGCGCAGGTATATGATGAAATTACTAGTGAAATGATGAAGAGCGGAGAGAGTTAACTGTGTGATTGATTGGGATTTGAGAGTAGTTGTGTATAAAGCGTTTATGGAGGGTATAGTTCCAAGGGATTGGAGAGAGCGGTAATAGTACCTTATATAGGGTAAGGGAGAAAGGGGAATTGTAGAAATTATAGGGGAATAAGTTTTTGAGTGTTGTAGGGAAGGTACTGGTGGTATGTTGGTTGAAAGAGTGCGTCGAGTGACTGAGGGACTGGTTGGTGAAGAAGAAAAGGTGCGTTTTAGGAGTGGTAGAGGATGTGTGGATAAATCTTTACATTGAAAGCAATGATTGAGAAAATGAGGGAAGAGAATAAATTATATTTAGGTTTTATGGATTTACAAGAGGCGTATGATAGAGTTAAGGGAAGCTTTATGGCCGGTATTAGTGATATATGGTGTTGGTGGTAGGCTTCTGAATGGATCAAAAGTATGTATGCGATAGTGAAGCGTGTGTAAGAATAATGGTGTCTGGTGGTGATTGTTTAGTATTTATAGCGGAGTGAGAAGGGTTGTGTTATGTCTCCTTGGGACTATTCAATTGTTATATGGATGGGGTTATGAAAAATTCGAGGTGGGGATGGCAGGAATGGGTGTTAGAATGATGGAGAATGGAGAGGAGTGGAGGGTTCCTTCCTATTTATGCGGATGATTTTGGTTCTGTGTGCGAATCTGAAGAGAGTTTGAGAGGGATTGGTAGAGAGAATTTGGCAGGGTATGTAAGGGGAGGGGTGAAAGTTAGCGTAGATAAGAGTAAGGTATGGTTGTGAGTGAGGACAGTCCCTCAGTGTGAAGTTATGTTAGATGATGAGCAGCTGGAGGCAAGTGTCTGAGTTTAAATATTTAGGGTATGTGTTGGATGAGAAGGGAAGGATGATGCAGAGTGTAGTGGAAAAGTTGTGAATGGCAGGAAGGTGCTGGTGCAATTTCAATCGTTGGTGAATGTAAAGGGACTAAGTCTTGAAGTGCGCTAGGTCTTACATGAGGGTATGTTGTTAGCCTGTGTTATTGTATGGTAGTGAGACTATGGTTGGAATAAGAAGTTATAGATCTAAAAAGTTCAATGTGTTCAATGGACAATCTTAGGGCATGCTAGGTGGTGAAAAGAATTAATAAGTGAGGAATGAACGTATAGGAGTTGTGTGTGGTGAAGAAAGGGGTAAATGAGAGATAAATGAAAGTATGTTGGATTGGTTTGGTCATGTGGGAAGGATGAATGAAAGTCGGTTGGTTTTAAGCGGATGTATAGTGGAGAGTGTGTTGGGAACGGAACCGGCTGGGAGAACCGAAGAGAAAGTGGATTGAGTCGGTTGAACGAATGTCTGAAGGAGAGAAATGTGAGTTTGGCAGAGGCGAGAGATAAAGGTGCATGATAGGAGAAGAATGGCGGGGTTTTGTGAGTTGTGAGGGGCAATGGTTGTGGCCCACCTGGGCCGGGGATGAACCCTACACTTGACGATTTACCATAGTGAGGGTCCGTCGCGGTCCCATGATGCTCTAGGGTGGATTTTCTGTCTGTGACGAGCTCTCACTAATTAATGGTACAGAGGGGGCGGTATAAGGCTGGGCTTTCTTTTCGACGTTTGTCATGTTCTCCTACTGCTTTTCTTTTCCGATGCTTGTACAGGACTTACCCCAATCTTGGGGCAAAGATGAAGGTGAAGAAAGAAGAGATAATAAATAATAATAATATAATAATATATAATAATAATAATAATAATAATAATAATAATAAAATTGTAGTATATAAGAGACAAACCTGAGCTTTCTTTAATTGTTCATACAATCTTTGTCTATTCAATTCCTCTTTCTGTTTTCGCTGTTCCTTGAAAACATTTTATATTATATATATATAGTATATAATCATATATATTATATTATATATATATATATATATTATATATATATATATATCTATTATTATATATATCATTAGTAGTAATATATATATATATATTATATTGATATATATATTAGTATATATATATATATAATCCCACCACCCACATATAATCCCCAGACTTAAAAGTAACAAACGCCCAATAATCCAGCTTCATATAGACCTATATCATTGCTCTCTACAACATACAAAGTGTTCGAGACGTTAATTCTGAATCTCCCCTTTTATCCCCTACTCGGATACCCAACATGGATTCAGACAAAAACATTTCCCCACTGCACAACTAACCGATTTAACGCAAAGCATCCTCAAGGGGATTTAACCAAACCCTACTCCATCCCACATTCTCATAGTAGCAATAGACAAACATGGCATTTGATACAGTTCCACGCCACCTCTTAATAGACAAAAATTGTATTAAATAAAGAAATAAACATCAATGACAAGAAAATAAAAGGAGGCCACACCTCCCGCACATACAAACTCCCTCCCCAAATGGAGTCCCTCAAGGTGCCATCCTATCACCAACACACTAATCTTTTTATGCATGCACTACCTTAACCCAAACCACCTATAAAATTTAATAGTTAACAATCACATCTAAAAAATACTCAATAAAAACAGCTAGTAGAGAACTACAGTATTATATAAACCAAATGAAACAATTAGAATGACTGCCTCCCTTAAAAACTCCTCTATCACACTACTTACACCTGATGATAAAAGAGAATCCAATACCCACCCAACTGTGTTCCTTTCAAATATTAAACTCCCTCTTAAAAAATAAGCAACCCACTTAGGTTTAAACTTCGATACACACATGGTATTCACCCCGCACATAAACAGTATTACATCTACAGCCACACAAATTAAGCGCGATAAAGGAGTTAACCAGAACAAATTTTAGTCAAAACAAAAAGACCCTCACAATATAGTATACGGGCAATATCTTCATCGCTACTCAAACTATGCAATGCAAGCAATATCACGGTCCAATGTATAAAAATTACAAGCGGCACAAAATAAATCTCTCAGAATAATAACAGGCTACCTTCCCTCCACATCATTTACTAACCGAAACAAAAATTCTTCCCATAAGTACCCATCTTAACATAAAGGGCTGCCAATTATACGACAAATCACCTTCAATAGACAACCCCTTGCACCTAACATTATAAAAAAAAATACGACACCACCTCAATTAAAGTAAAGAACGATCTCAGCATACCCAAATAACACTATACTTTAGGCACGTCCTCCCTAATATCCCCTACAGAACAAACTTTGGACCGGCAAACCAGAGTAATGCTGTCACGTTTCCTCCCTTCAGGAATATAAATAAAAATTTCATAATGCTCCCTCCCATACTCTCAAAGATGTCCCTGTCCACCAAGATACAAAACATCTCTTGCTGTACTGCAAGGATCTGACGGACATGTATGGCCTGCTGCGGGTGTCGCAATATCTCGAGATCATCAGTTTCTTGCGAAGGGCTGCGAGCCATAAGTATATATATATATATATATATATATATATATATATATATATATATATATATATATATATATATATATATATATATATATATATATATATATATATATATATATATATATATATATATATATATATATATATATATATATATTAAATACCTCTCTTTCTTTCCTGAGTTCATCTTGTTTTTTTATTTTCTCTTGCTCTTTCCATGCCCTGTAGTGCATGAATAATAAAAGATATAATAAATAAATAAATCTTATTTAAATATTTAATAATAATTTAAATCCCCTTCACAAGTTTTGAACTAAAGATAAACTTCAATTGCTTTGTAAAGATTTATAAAAAAAAAAAAAATTTGGTAACACATTAGGGCTACCTAATATTTCTCTGTTCTTCAATTTTCGAAAGTGTTTCTTGTTTTGCTTTCTTCGCTTTCTCTTCTGCTTCTAAACGTCGTAAAATAGCTTCCGCCTCTGCTTCCAGGCTTGCCTCTGCCTCTTTTGCTTGAAGGGAAGACAATTTGGGAGTTATATTCAAAGAGGTGGACGAAGTTGATGATGAAGATCTGGAAAAAAATCATTTATCTGTCTAATACTTGGTGATTTACCAAACTATATAAAAAGCAATTTGCTTTACCAAATTTCAGGGTTAAATATGTCTTACTCTTGCTTTTTCGCCTGTTGCTGCTGCTGCTGCTGAACCCTGAGTCCCTTTTTAACCCGTATTTCCCTGACAATGTCCCTTATTTCTTGCTCGGAGTAGCGTTGCTGAGTATTTGCGTCTACATATTCACCGACAGTTATTTTGCTAGAAAAACTGAAGTTATCCCTTGTGACTTCGGCTATATTTTGGCGCTCAAGATACTAAAATGGAGGAGGGGAGAGAGAGAGAAAGTCAGGAGTGACGGGAGAAACAACAAAGAAATACAAAAATACAAATCAAATCTCCCTAGTCTCAAGTAAAAGGTTCACATAGAATTCTTTATAAAAATAAAAAAAAATTATACGTAAAAGAACATCTTACTCGAATAATATCGGGATATTGTTTAAAAGGCTTTCCACACGGCGCATAATAAATGACTTCTCCTCTGACCCCTGACTGAGTAATGCCTCTCATCGTTGTCTCACGTCGCCAGCCAAATAACAAAGGAACACGAAGGGATCGTTCGTCAGTTATCATTTTTCGCTTTTTCATTGGAGGAGCTAAAATTTATAAAAGAAATATAATAATACTCTAATTTTATAACTACAATATAATTAAAATTATGCCGATGTATATATATATATATATATATATATATATATATATATATATATATATATATATATATACTCCTCTCTCCTTATAATATATATATATATATATATATATATATATACTCTCTCTATATATTCTATAAGTGGATTGAGTCGATGAGAAATGCCTGGAAATGCGAGTTCGGCAGAGCGAAGTAAAGGTGCATAATAAGGTAGATAAGCGCGGGTTTGT
>JABUQX010004454.1:65000-86941 GCA_015478945.1 Trachelipus rathkii
TGAAGAAATTCAAAGTGCTAAAACACGTGCGTTGGAAGGGGTAACAAAAAATGGCTTACAGTGATGTTTCGAGATTTGGTACGAGCTCTGGCAAAAGTGTGTGACAGCCGAAGGAAGGCACTTTGAAGGTGGTATTGTGTAATATGTAGCAGTACATACGATAATAGAGTAGTTAAAATTTCCAGTATTTTTGACTACCTACCCAATATAATAGCATATAATATATATATAACTTATATATAATATAATAACACTCATATATATATATATATATATATATATATATATATATATATATATCCATATTTTTGACTACCTATATATATATATATAACTATATATATATACCGTCGTTCCAATGTCAAAAGCCACGAATGTGCAACAAATTTGTAGGTTTTGAGAATAAAAAGAGCTTAAATATTCGCATTAGGCATTGGAACGACATATGTGAATTCAACAAAACGAAATCGGTCATGGAGGGGTTAAAAACTTTTAGAAAACATTCGTGCTTTCGGCATTGAAAACTTACATCCGTGGCTTTGTTTGGACCATGATATATATATATATATATATATATATATATATATATATATATATATATATATATATATATATATATATATATCATATATCTTATATATATAACTATATATATATATATATATATATATATATATATAATATATATATATATATATATATATATATATATATATATATATATATATCACCACATACAGATGAATTGTTTCTATTCCTTTTCTTTTTCTCCTCCCTCTTCTTTGAATCAGCCACCATTAACTGACGCTGAAGCGCTTCTTGCATCTAATAATAATAATAATAATAATAATAATAATAATAATAATAATAATAATAATAATAATAATAATAATAATAATTTGACTAACATTAAATGTTTGCAAAAGTAAAAATATATAATATATAATAATAATAACAATAATAAACATAAAAAAAACAAAAATAAAAAAAACTTACGGAAGCAAGAACATCTCGTGGCTCAGTATGATGTCCGTATAAGGACTGTAGTACTTCCAAACTGGGGTTCATTTCTGGAGCCATGAGACTCATGCCCAAACCGAGGCTTTGCGTGTAATCAAATGGATTAAGAGGTGGTTTTAGTTTGCTTAAAAGATCAGCTGAGGAAGATTCTTTGGTAACCCGTTTTTCTATCAAGTAAAAAATAAATAAATTATAAAAGTATCACAAAGTAAAAAAAATTTTTATTCACGATTATACATAAAATAAAAAAAATGAAAAGGAAGTATATTAATAAAATAAAGTGGAATGTTCATGTTTAAATAATATATTCCGATTGTTTTATAAGTATCCATTTCTAATTTCACATATATATGAAAGCTTTCAGAGTTAAAATGAACCAAGTCCAATTTTTGGCCAATTCGAACTACAACTGCTATCACACAGCAAAATATTATATATTTCAGTGCAACAGTAAATCAGGTATTACAGTAATTAAACACGATTATTATTTAAGTTTAAAACCAGTTTTCTCGAATTTGACTCTCATGGACTTCATCCACTAACTCTGAAACTTCCATATATTTGTAACTAACCATTCTTTTCTTGTTTAGTTGAAGACCCTGATTTAAGTGAGAGGTTTAGAGGAGCATCCTCTGGAGGTGAAGAACCTGAGCAAGGTTCAATCGACACGTTAGGGTTTTCATCTTTCCAAACGGACGGGGGAGGAGTGGAAAGTGTACCAGGTAGTCCATTTGTTAGACTTGAAATGGAAACCTTAGGAGTCACATCGGGACTCTGACTGAAAAGTGACCCTCTACTGGCTGCACTGAGACTTTCCGACTGTAGAAGCCGTTTACTAGGGGAATCCGAATGATGATGCCCTCTCTCGGACTGATGGAACAACCCCTTGGAACTAGCATTATCCTTGCTAATGCCACTTCCCTGTGGCATTGAGGGAGAAATAGGAATAATTTCTAACTCTTTATTTCGAATAACCTGCAAAAATAACTTAATGATATTATCTAAGATATCAAACTTTATGGATGGCCTGATATGATCCATCAATAAAGAGCCGCTCAAATAAAATAAGGTTACATAAAACTATTCTACTCATATACTCAAAGGTGCAGTATTATATAATTAAATATGGTACAATGGTAAACAACTCACAAGAAGAGTAAAAACAATAAAAAATTTCCTAGAAAATATAAGATTGAAATATGAATATAAATTTTAAATATATCTATCTTTGATTATTCATAAATACTTACGTCTGAGGCAGTGGATGAAGGCGTGCTTCTGTGAGAGGATTTGTGAGATGAGGGCATTTTATCTGCCATAAGACTAGCAATGCCATAAGAAAGTGAACCACTTGCACTTCCTAGATCTGAGCGCACTGAAATGCCACTGTCAGAACTGTTCAATAATCCAAATATGTAGTGACTGATTGGATGTTAAAGCAAAGCTTTTAGTAAACACTATAAAATTGTAACCATATATAAATAAAAGTTCAGTACTGACATTGGGTTAGGTTGCTTACCTATGATGTGAAGATGAGGAAGAGGCTCTTGGAGTTAACCGGTTATTTTCAGACTCTAAACGAGTGGAAAGGGAAGAACCAAAAGTCGACCTCGAGGATGGTAAGTCCCGTGACCTTGAATCCCTTGAACTCGATGACTGTGAGGAACGACCCCCTCCTCCTCCTCCCACACTAGAACTGCCGCTGCTGCTCCCACTACCTCTTGATCCTTGCTTCAAGTTAGCACTGCCACTGCTACTGGTGCTGCCATTACTACTGGTTCTACTTGTGGAGGAGGAAGATTTGTTGGAGACGGAAAGGGCAGCAGCCATCGCAGCAGCTGTAATAATAATAATAATAATAATAATAATAATAATAATAACGTATTCTTTTGTAACTCAAAACCAGCAAAGGAAACCATGTCATTCTTAAATTAATAATTCATCTAAGCTTTAATCTGCATGTTATTTACTTTCATTTAGTCTTTCATATTAGTCCAAATAAGCAACGATTTTAAAATGTGAATAAATAACTTTAGATTTTACATCCACTTCTGCTGGTTAAAATTTGCAAAAAATTTTCCCAAAACTATTTAATACAAATACAGGAATAATTTACGTGGAATGTAAATATAATAAATATAATACAAACTAATCGCTCTCGTTAAAGAGTACATTTTTTCACTGCCCATCACTACTCTAAATGCAAATGGCTCTTAAAGAATGTTAAATACACACACAAAATTATATATGAGTATTATCACCAGATTTTTTAATTATATATAATATTTAAAATTTAAATTTATTTCAAAACTAACTGATTGATTGAAGCTACTTTTTTTTGAGATGAGATGAAGTTTCATTTGCATATGTGTACAATCTTAATTTATAATCTTCAAGTATTAAAAGACAGTTTGAATGTCAATTTGTTATTTTTTTTAGTTTGTTGCTGTTGTAATGTAAATATAAAAAAGTGATTAAATGTCGGTGGCTTTGATGTGATTTAAATAGATGTTTCAAATTGTATAAGAATTGGACAATTTACCTTTTACTTTGTATTTGACTTTGATGTTTATTACAAACTGTAAATAAATTTAAATTAAGCTTCCACATTGTGAAAGAATTCTGAATCTACAAGGAACTTCGTTATTATACCGGTATGAAAAATTCATTTGTTTATTTCTCCCACTTGTTGATTTAAAAAAAAAAATAATAATAAATTACAAGGTTTTACAATTCTCATTCAACAACCATTACAAAATTTATAATAAACTTTTTTTTACAGACTACAATCAATCATTCAAACACTTTCATTTTTTAAGGATTAGCAGTTGAACATTTCTGCCCAATTCTATAATATCCTCTTCATTACATTTTCCTTTTGGACGTCCTTTGGATGTCCCTAATTCCAACACATCAATTCTAACTTTACATCCAATGTTACACATCCTCTGAATGTTTTCACGACTATAAAAAAAGCAAAAATTACACACAACTCCTTTTTAAGAAAGAATAATCACAAAAAAGGAAAGCTATAATAATAGCTTACCGTGCTGAGCTTGAAGTATTTCGAGGTTCATTAGATGCTCTGGATGTAATCCAGGGTAACCCCCCAGCCCGCCCTGAAGGCGGGAAAGAAGTTCCATTTGTTGCAATCCAGCTAGATTCCACCATGCTGTTGAAAAGATAAGATGAGTAACACCTTTAAAGTTTTTTTCTTTTCAAACACAAAGTAAACAATATAAAATAATAATAATAATAATAATAATAATAATAATAATAATAATAATAATAATTTCATAGCTCTTAAAAGTTCTGGCTAATAAGCAACTTGAGAATAAAAATATGGGTTTGGTATTTAAGTCAAAAGTAAGAGAATATAAAAACTAGGAGGTAGATAGATACCTTCTCCTTCCCCCATGTAAGAAAATATGTTAATACCTAAAAGGAGAAAAGGACAAGCCTGGTTTTTTTATTTATCTACAAATCACATAAAAATTAATTAAATAATGAAAAGTTAAGATGATATCTCATCTAAATCTTGGCAAAAACTATGATGATCAAATCGAAATAACTCGAATAATATTTTACACAAATTAACTCCCAAAAATTAGTTAAATAAATCAAATTCATTAGTTTGAAGAGGTTTAAATAGGATAATCAAATAACAATAACGAGATGGTTTTCTGTTATAGTTTTATTTCTCGACATATTTGGCTTACTTTACAATTGTTTCCCTATATATATATATCAGCAAAATTTCGTTCTACAAAACTAAGGATATCCCCAAAATTTGAATACCTATTCAATCTGACGTTATTTTATTAAATTCTTAATATTTTCATGATTGCCATTTTATCACTCAATAATAATAATAATAATAATAATAATAATAATAATAATAATACCTGCAGAAGGTCCAAGACTAGCCAAAGCTGCAGCTTGAGCTTGCTGGGCTTGTTGGGCAGCAGCAAAGCTGGCCAATCCTGCCGAAGAAGATACAGGTGGATACCCAGGAGGCATAGTTTGTTGCATACTACCTAGTCCCATCGCTGCAGCTGCTGCTGCAGCACTATATGCGGAATGTCCACCAGCGGCTGCAGCTCCAAACATATTGGCTGAAAAGAAAGAAGAAGGACAATAATAATAATAAAAAAAACACAAATTATCTTCTCTTAAATATTAAAATACAAACCAAAATAATACCGCAAACGATCTCTTTAATAACGCTTAAAATGCTAAGCAAGAAAACTTACAGAAATGTATAAACACTTAAGCTATATAAAACATTCATATATATTTATATATATATATATATATATATATATATATATATATATATATATATATATATATATATATATATATATATATATATATATATATTCAGCTGCTGCTGCAGCACTATATGCGGAATGTCCACCAGCGGCTGCAGCTCCAAACATATTGGCTGAAAAGAAAGAAGAAGGACAATAATAATAATAAAAAAAACACAAATTATCTTCTCTTAAATATTAAAATACAAACCAAAATAATACCGCAAACGATCTCTTTAATAACGCTTAAAATGCTAAGCAAGAAAACTTACAGAAATGTATAAACACTTAAGCTATATAAAACATTCATATATATTTATATATATATATATGAACAAAGTCAAATACCAAAAATATTTATTTTCTTTCCTTTTCCTATTACCCAAAATTTGAATGATATTTAATCGTATCATCAGAGACAGAAGCTGACCATTTAAAAACAATTATTTGAAAGCAAAACAACAGATAAATAAAACACCGACGTCATTTAAAAAATACAGCCACAAAAATAATGCGTAAAATAATTAAACAAACAAATAAGCAAGCAACAGTTATAAGCTAAAAATACATAAAATTCTAGGCATCTAAGCTCCACCCAAAAAAATCTGCAAAACTAATGAAAAAAATTATAATTTATAGAAAGTAAAAAGGTTTTTACGGTTTTTATTAAAAAAAAAGACTCATTAGAGAACTATTTCTAAACAAAAAGGTTAATCGAAAGAAAATGCAAAGGAAAGGTTGAAAATTTTCCCAAATATTTGCAATACATTAGGATTGTCAAGGTCTCAGTTTCATTAGCCGGACTCCAGACATACTGTAAAGCTGTCATATAGCTAACTTAAAGTGGAGGAACACCAGTTCCTTGCCCACACAAAGCTACTACCCATTTATATCTATCACTAATCTGCTAAAAGTCTGGGAACACCTAGGAACGCAGGTTGGATTCGATTTTGACACCTCTGTCTTGCAAGAGGATAACAAAATTATCCACGCTGTGTGTGTTCCCTAAAATTCAAGACAATTTTGAGAATTATATGGAATGTGGAAATAAAAACTATAATACAAAAGTTTGTATTACGATAATACACAATTGGACAATAATGATTCTATTTTCTAAATGAAGAAATTTATTGCCCATTACACCATTCTCAAATTATTGTATTTTTTTTTTTTTAGAGTTAATGTTGAAAAAGTGTCTCAACCATTTCAGGTTAACCTATTACTAGATGGCGCATTAAGAGAAAAACATTATACTGTCCAATAAAAGAGTAGAGATATCCCCACGTGGCACATGAATGCCTTCACAAACGTTAATAAGAAAACAGGTGCCAAGTGTTTGCATGAGCCATTATAAAGGGAAAGGAAACTACCGTTATTTAAATCTTCAATAAAATTCCTAAAAGAAAGAAATTAGAAATTGCCTCGACATTTTTTAAACATTTTATGAAAAAATAAAATAATAAAAAAAAAAATAAAAAAAATCAAAAATAAGAAAAATTAAAAAAGTTAAAAAAAAAAAAAAAAAAAGTATAATATTTTTAATTTATAAAAAACCTATCTGCCGTTTTACTTACATAGCAATGCTTGTTCCTGTTGTAACCAGGGTGCTAAATAAAGGAGAAAAGAACTATTACAAAACGGAATAGAAAAAAAGAAGGTGTGAATTCTTAATAACCTTTATAAAAATTTAAGTAAAAATGAAAATATATGTACACGATATGAAAGGTGATCTGCTATACATAATATAATATAATAATACATAATAATAATAATTAATAATATTTAACAACCTGAATTAATGAGAAAATAATAAAAAGAGAAAGAAAAAAGTATAGAAGAAATATAATATAATAATAAATATATAATAATAATAATAATAATACTTATATATATATATAGTATATCTATATATATAGTATACTAACTATATATGTATATATTGTATATATATTATTAAATATATATATATATATATATAAGTATATATACTTAATATATAATAGTATAATATATAAATTATATACTAATATAATATAAATAATATATCATATATTATATATATATATATATATATTATATATATATAATTATATATATATATATAATATAATTATCTATATAAGATTACGTGGCGTGTTAGGTTGAAAAAGATTGATAAATAGGAAAGAACGTATTAGAGTTATGTTGTGTGAAAAGCGTAAATGAGAGAATAAATGAAAGTAGCTTTAGATGGTTTGGTCATGTGAAGATGAATACAGTTCGTTGTTATGCTGATGTATAGTGGTTAGTGTGTTGGAAATCAACACGGCTGGGAGACCGAAGAATACTGTGAATTGATGTGTAAACGTATATTCTGAGGAAGGAGAATGTAGTTGCAGAGGGAGAAGAAAGTGCAATATATTAGGAGTGAAATGAGGGTTCTTGTGAGGTATGAACCCTTACACTTGACGATATGCCATAGTGAAGGGTCCGTCGCGGTCCGTGAAGCTCTAAGGGTGGATTTTCGCTGACTTGGACGCAGTCTCACTAATAGGTATAATGAGGGCGGTAAGGCTGGGCTTCTTTCGAACTGTGTCATAATTCTTCTCCTACTTTCCTCCAAATGCATGTCACGCATTTTAACTCCCAGTCTTGGTGAAAAAAAGGAAAATATAATAATATAATAATATTAATATAAAATAAATAAATAATATAATAAAAATAATAGATAATTAAATATAATAATATATCATATATATATATATAATAAGTATATATATATATATATATATGATTATAATAATATATAATCATATATTAATTATATAATATATATACTATATATATACTATATATCTTTTTCATTTACGGTTATAATATATATATATAAATACTATATATATATATATATATATAATATATAATATATATAATATATATATATTAATATTATATATATATATATATAATATAGTATATTATATATATGACCGTAATATTATATAATATTCGCTAATTTATGACTTCATCACAGTAACTTTCCAAAGTAGTTTTATCTCACAAAATCTAGTCATAAAATTTAGGTGCATATAATAAATAGAATAAGAGAAAGTCATAAAAAAACGTCTCCAATGAACAATATCCTAAAATGAGTCAGGGAAGAAAGAAAGAAAAAAAGACGAAAAAAAAAAATTATTTGCAAACGCTATACAATTGAATGCAAAAGAAGTGAAGAATAAAAATGTAATATGGGAAACCTAATATTCACTATTTTAGAAATGATGATAGAGTAAGAGTTAATAATATTAACAGGAGATAATATTTAAATTAATATTGTTATAAACACATTAATATGCTAATGTGAAACAGTCGGCACAAAGCATACAATTGTTATAACATATGTTTTCTCAACTTATGAGTTAAATTTATTTATATAATAATTATAATATTAATAGTATATATATATATATATGAATATATAATATATATATCTATAATTATATATATATATATATATTTTATAAAATATATAATATTATATATATATATACTACCATTAATATAGCTATATATATATAAATATATAATTATATATATATAATCATATATAGATTAATATATTATGATAATATATATATTATATAAATCTATATCTATAATAGTACATCTCTATATTACACACGTATACTATAATATGATATATATATATATATATATATATATATATTATATATATTTATATATATATAGAATATAATATATTATAATATATATATTATATAAATATTTAATATAATATATACACAGTATATAATAATATATATATATATATATTATTTATATAATAAATATATATACTATAATATATATATATATATATAATATTATATATATATATAGATATATCGTATACAGCCAAATATCTCTGGCTCTTAATGTAATCATAACGAAAAGGTTAAGATTAATATTTCAAACATTGAATAGCAGTCATTTTGTTTCAAAAATGAAACAAGTTTTTAATATATTCTTGGATACTAAAACATAGATTATAAACTATACTATTAAAACAAATCCTTATGTCACATTTCCTTAGCCGACAAATGTTGCAGTACTTAATTTTGAAAAGACATGCAATTGTTTCGAGCCATTTGGAATGACCACAAGATTGCTTCGTATAATAGGGTTATTGCTGTTTGACCTCTAATCTCTTTCTAACATTTATAGAATGAAACCTGAGGGAAATCTACATTTTACTGAATACACTACAACTAGCTCAATAACCCAATCTAGAATCAATCGGATACAGATCACACAAATGAAAAATATACGTTAACATTAGAAATTGTATTTTTCTATCTCACTGGTAAATAAAATAAATAGCTCTTATGTTCATCTCCATATAATGAGCTTCACTGTTTCAGTTCTGCATAAACAACTTATCATCTTCATTTCCTTCCTTTTTCTCTCTCTTTTCAATTTCGTTATCATGAGAATTTATTTTTACCATCATCATATTTTCATGCTCTTTATCTATAAAATAACCTTATATTTTCAAAAGTTCGGTATGTTAGTTTATAAATAGGATAAAACGTTATATATGTGCATGAGAAGAAGAAAATAACAAACACTAGTATTAAAGGGGTTAACTTTACTCATTAACTACAATCAAACGTTAGAAGTTGCAATTATATTTTGCTAACTGTATTTTTCCCATTTTTTTCTAGGTTGTGTGACATTATATAAATACCGTTGGCTGTAGCTTGTATGACTGGTTGCAAAGATTATATGTAATAAATAATATATATATATAATATATAATATTATAATAGAAAATACTATATATATTATATATTATATAGTATATAATACCTATATATATATATATATAACATATTATATATAAATTTAAATAATTATATAATATATATATAATATATATAATATATATATTTAATAATATATATAATAAAATAAAAAAGGTACTATATACATATACTTCAAAGAGGGCAAAATCATGGGTTGCTAAGTAACGGCCTTCTGACAATATGCCATTCTTTTGTGTTTATCATAAAACAAAAGTTTCCACGCAATGACTATTAGTCATATATATATAATAATATATATATATATAATATATATATCTATACTATATATATATATATATATATATATATATATATATAATATATATTTAGAGGCATGTTAGGTGTTGAAAGAATTGATAAAATGAGGAATATAAACTTGTTAACAGTTATGTTGTGTGAAAGAAAGGGGTAAATGAGAGAATAAATAAAGTACGTTGAGATGGTTAGTCATATGGAAGGATTAATGAAAGTCGGTTGGTAAGCTGATGTATAGTGTGGGAGTTGGGGGGTGGGGGGTTGGGCAAAAAATCAACTCGGCGAGACCGAAAGAATAATTGGATTGAGTCAGTAAACGAATGTCTGAGGAGAGAAATGTGAGTTTGGCAGGGCGAGAAGAAGGTGCATAATAGGAGTGAATGGCAGGGTTTGTGAGGGGTATGAACCTACACTGAAGAAATGCATATGAGGGTCGTCGCGTCCCGTGAAGCCTAGGGTGATTTCTGTACTGCGACGAGTCTCACTAATAGGATAGAGGGGTATATTTCTTCTATCTTGTGTCTATTCTTCGCCTATTCCTTTCAATGCCATGCAACGATTTTAACTCCAGTCTTGGGAAAAAAGAAAATAATGAATAATAAAATATATTTAATAAATATAATAATAATAAATAATAAATAATCGCAAAAATTAATTATATATTATATAATATATACTATTATAATATATAATATATATTTATATAATATTATATATATATATATTATAATCGTATATATAATTATATAATATATATATATATATTATAATATATTACTATATTATATATACAATATTAAAATATATAATATAATATATATATAATTATATTATATCTAATAGTATATATAGCCGTTATATAAATATTATCTTTTTATAATCAATGGCATCAAGAATTTCCAAAGTAGTTTTATCTCACAAAATATAGATGTATAAAAAATAGAACATAAAATAAAGTGGAAAAAGAGAAAGGTCATAAAAAAACGTTCTCACAATGACAATAGTCTCTAAAATGAGTCAAGGGAAGAAAGAAAGAAAAAAGAAAGAGGCAAAAAAAAAATATTTGCAACTGCTCATACAATTTGAATGCAAAGAAAGTGAAGAAAATTAAAAATGTAATAATGGGAAACGAATACTTCACTTTATTTTAGAAATGAAGAGTAAGAGGTATAAATAAATTAAAGGAGATAATAATTTAAATTAATTGTTATAATAACAATAATAATGCAAGTAATGTGGGGAAACGTCCACAATATACAATTATTACTGAAACATATTTTTCTCTAACTTAAAAATAGTGATTTTTTAAATTAAATATTATATATATATATATATATTATATATATATATATATATATATATATTATATATAAATAATAATATATATAATATATATATATATATATAATATATAATATAATTATATTATATATAATATATAGCATATATATATAATATATAAGTAAAACTGTCATATAAGCTAAAGTATATTATATATATATTATAGTATATACATATAATAAATATATATATATAATATGATATATATAATATATATATATATAATATATATAATGATATATAATATATAATATATATTAATACAGAGTAATATATATATAATATATATATATATATATATATATATATCGTATATATATATATATATGTTAATTATATATTTTATATAGATCTATATAATATATAATAAATATAATTATATGATATAATATATAATTATACAGTATTATAATATATATATATATATTATAGTATATATAAGTATATATATAATATATAATATATAATATATATATATATATACCGTATACACCAAATATCTCTGCTGTCTAATGTTTTTATGTAGAGCAATCACTAATATATATTTCAAACATTGAATACCACCATACCCTTTCTGGTATTTTTAAATGAAACAAGTTATTTAATTATATTCTTGGATAAAAACAGAATAACTATTAAAACCAAAATCCTTATGTTCACATTCCTTAGCCTACCAAAAATGGTTGGCAGTACTTCAATTTTGAAAAGACATGCAATGGTTCGAGCCATTGGATATGACCACAAGAGTTGCTTCAGTTATAAGGGGTATTGCTGTTTGAGCCTCTATCTCTCTTTCTAAACATTTAAATGAAACCTTGAGGAAATCTACAATTTTACATGATAACTACAACTAGCTTCAATACCCAATCTAGAATCAATCCGGATCACCAGATCCATACAAATGAAAAATATGACGTTAACATTAGAAATGTATGTTTCCTCTCTTCAGTGTAATATAAAATAAATACCTCTCTTATTGTCATCTCCATTTAATGAGCTTCACTGCTTTCAGCCTTCTGGCATAAACAGCTTACTCATCTTCATTTCATTTCATTCTCTCTCTCTCTCTCTCTCTCTCTCTCTCTCTCTCTCTCTCTCAAAATTTTCGTTATCCATGAATTTATTTTTTACAATCATCATATTTCATTGCTCTTTATCTATAAAATAACCTTATATTTTCAAAAGTTCGGTATGTTAGTTTATAAATAGGATAAAACGTTATATATGTGCATGAGAAGAAGAAAATAACAAACACTAGTATTAAAGGGGTTAACTTTACTCATTAACTACAATCAAACGTTAGAAGTTGCAATTATATTTTGCTAACTGTATTTTTCCCATTTTTTTCTAGGTTGTGTGACATTATATTAAATACCGCTTGGCTGTAGCTAGTATGACTGCTTGGCAAAATGATCGACTTATCATACTTCCAAAGAGGGCAAATCATTGGTGCTAAAGTAACAGGCTTCTGAAAAATTATAGCCATTCTTTTGTTTTTATCATAAACAAAAGTTTCCACAGCAATGACTATTTAGTCAAAGTAAGGCAAGACATTGGCAAAGATAAATAGCGTCAAAAACCAGAACATAAAGGCAGATATTGGCAACTCCTAACAAGAATTTAGTTCCAAACATAAAAAATACTCCTGTAGCAAAAGTGACAGCAGAATTCATAAACCCCTTGAAAAACATGTTTCAATGGAAACTTTCCAACAGAAGACATCACAAACTCAACATCCATTGACAATGAATAATTGTTTAACTTCTAATCTTAGGATCCAACGCAAAATTGTGAAAAGTGTGGTGCTAAAACCATAAAATAAGAACTGCAAAACACAGGAAATTAAAAATATGGTCTGATGAGTCATATTAATCTCAAAGAGGGTCATGTTTATAACTAGACAACTCCAAAGAAGATTTACAATTCAGACACAGTCCAAGAGCAAAGAATTCCAATTCAGACAGTCCAGATCTATGAGTGGAATATTGGAATGAATGAATTTGTAATGATTTAATTTGACACTATTATTAGGATATAAATTATATGTTAATTTATATAAATAATTAAAGGCTCCTGGTTACCAATACACCCATACATAGCCACAATAGTTTAGTATAGACATATTATATATAAATATTATTTATATATAATATTGAACATAAAAATATGTGGGCAAATTTGAGAGATAGAAATTGATCAGATATGTTAGTGATAAGAAGAATGGAACAGATATATACTTAATTAGTTAATATAGCTAACAGTCCATTAGTATATAATAGTACAATTATATTATATATAACTATATGGAGTAAAATATAATTTATATATATATGATTTAGTACTACTAAAGTTAGATACTTATAATATATAATATATATAATATATATTATATAATAATATAAATATATATATTATTTTTTATTATTATTTCATTGTATACCATATATATAACTATTTCTATATATTCACTTATATATAACTATATAAATTTATACATATATATTAAATTATTAATACCTATGTATAGTGTAATATAGTAGTGTATTATATAGATAGTATTTATGTTTTTGCAAAATATCAAATAATATCATCTACTAATGTGAGATAAGAATTTCAACAAAAACTTTTTTTGAAATTTTAACAAATCTATTTTCATTTTTTTTTTCTCATTCTTTTAATTAAATTATTAAAATGATATAAAAAGGTTTTAATTGTAGGTGTTATTATTATTTAATTATAAATTTATTTCCAATAGTTTTCTTATCCAACGCGGATAATATTATTTTAATTATATGAGTTTTCTATGATTGATAGAGACAAAATAATGTTGCTCTTTCTCACTTCTCCGTATCCGTTCCTAGCATGAATTCTCGATCATCCTCATCTCATCAGACTCTATCTCGCGTCCGCTCTCGTCTCTCTCTCTCTCTTCTCCTTCGTCTCGTTTCTTTCGTCGTCGTCGTCTTCTCTCTCTCTCTCCGCTACCTTCTCCTCTCTCTTCTCTATTCTCTCTTCTCTCTCGTTTCTCCTCTCTCTCTCTCTCCTCAGAGTAAAATTTAGGTTGATTTTCTGCCAAATCAATTACTTTAACTAAAACTGGTATTAAAATTTGACTTTTAAGATAAGAATCCACATACACTTACCCACAGACAAAAACATTTACTGGATTATAATATGTATATGTATATACGAGTATATATATATATATAGATAAATATGTATATATATTGTATTATTAGGTAATATAGTTTTCAGCAAACTTCCTAAAGATTTGAAGTAGTATTCTATAGCCATAATAATATATATATATATTGAATACTATATATATATATAATAAATATATATACAATAAACAAAATGTGTATACTAAAACATATATTAATTCATATATAATAGCTAGTGAATAAACTAACCTTGCTAGAAGCTATCAACCTTCAGTCTTGTTAGAGAGAGGAGAGTATATACTACTGACACTATAATGGAGTACGTCCTATATACTATATATATATAAGTATGATGTAAATTGGAGTCATGTTAACTGCATTAATTATATAATATAATATATTATATATATATACTTTACTCTGAAGATCAATTTATCTGATATTATATTCATAGTTAATTTGATATAAGGTGATAATTAATTGCGTTTAAATGAACTTACTAGCCAAACCGTCATTTTTCGCGCTTTTTTGCTGTCTTTGGTGAGAGAATGAAAGCTTGAGCCTGGCCGATAAGCCCCATTCCTTATTATAGTTAATCACTTGCCGGATCTATCCATTTAGGTCTCCCATTTGCTTTGTTTACCGGATAGGATCTGTTCTACGAGAACGTCTAGACTTTCAACGAGAATATATAGGCCATGTCGAGTAAATAAAATTTCAATGCGCTTCCATTCTTCAAATAAAAGCTTCCCACTGGGCTTAGAACCTTTCAAAAACAGTACGAGTCGACTATGTCTTTTTAGATTACTATTTGAGATAATTTTTTTGGTGGTTATTGCAAAATTTAAAAGAGCAAAGGAAAAGGAAAAGTGCATATCGTTATAATCGTTAATTATTAGTAAAAAAAAGTATTACACAAGAGAATTCGCTATAGATAGAGACGAAAGTGAAAAAAGATAGGAGAGAACGAAAAGCCAATGTAGAAAGCATTCACTTCATGTTGATTTTGTAACTTCAGATATAATTACTTCCATAGGGAAATAAATAAATAAATTTACTAGTAATTAACAACTAGTATGATTGTTAATTATACACTAATAGAATCAGTATACAATTCTAACTAAATGGTGAAAATTGAACTTGCATCTTGATGCAATAAGAGAAAAAAGTTGGATTTTAGATTTTCACAAAAGTGTAAACTTTGACACTTAATTATGGGTCAAAGGGGTCGATTTAGGTTATGAAACCAACGAAGTACAAATAATAAAGTTTTATGATTCTGAGAATATATAATTTGTACATGTACTTCAAGTAATTGAAAAGATATAAATTTTAATCAAAACTGATAAAAGGAAAATGTCAGAATATCGACCAAAATGGCTTTCTGACTTTAATGTTGATAACTTTAAAACTAGACATACTGGTATTATAAAACTAGTATAGTAGTTAAATTATTTGGTAAATAACATGTATACAAAATCTAAATATTCAAAGTGATCTAGAAGCAAATATAATGAAATTGACATTGTTTAATATCAAAAGGAGTTTCGATATATCACAGAAGAAAATATATATATATATATATATATATATATATATATTATAATAATATATATATTGATATATATATATATATATTATATAATATATAGTATATATACTTATATATATATTATAAATAGATATATTATAAAATAAAAATATATCTATATATATACAAAAATAAATATATTATATATATATATATATATATATATATATATATATATATATATATATATATATATAATATATATATATAATATTATTATATTTATATATACTATTTATATAGGCTTGATATAATATATATATAGGTATATATATTATATATATCATATAAGTATATATATATAACACATACATAACATACATACATATTAAATTGAAGCTGACTAAATAATATGGGTTTGCTTTACAATTCTCTGATGTAATTTGGGAGCTTAGAACATACATAGGTATAATCCATAAGGTATAAGAGAGAAATCCAAATTATACCGTGATATTTTGAGTTGGGAGGGTGACATCCACTAAAATGTCAAAAATGGTTTTCGTGGAATATCTCGGAGAAGATATTTCACCAATCGATTTTTCCTTCGCAGGGTTGATAGAATATATAAAGACGAAGGCAATGGTACAAGTCCCATGTAATTTGGCCCAGTATATTGGGAAATGATTCCAAAATGAATCGATTGTCAAATGTAAATTATGCTGATTCAAGGTCAAAATATGGCATTGAGACATGAGAGTGAAAACGATTTTTTTTCCGTAAACTTTGTTAATAAATATATACAAATAACGGATATGCAAAAGTTCCCTTTTTTGAGACCAATAATAATGCTATGTGAAATATATGCAAAAGTATATATGAAATATATTTTTAAAGAGATATTAGTAATGGCTCTTACTAATATTAGTTTTTTTTCTCAATACAAGGCTAGCTAACCGATCTTTTGATCATTCATTCATTTAGTGCAATCCAGATTCATTGGTTGAGATTTTAAAATAGTTAGAATGTAATGAACTCGAACAACACCAAACGCAGCAATATATATATATATTCATATATATATATAATAATATATATATATATATATATATATATATATATATATATATACAATTGATTTATATAGTATATATAATATATTATTTACTGTATATAAAATAAACATTCATTAATTTCTGAAATTGCTAAAGAAATAATTATATCTGAATGTTAAAATTGAAGACTATTCTCATTTCATTCTGATTCAAAGCTCGCACGAATATAAATATATAGTATATTATATATAGTATATATTACTATAATGTATATATATATATAATAATATGTTATATATATATATTATATAAATTATAATATCATTAGATATAACTATGTAACTAAACATATATCTAAGCAGTATGCTGTAAATTTTAGATATATATATATATATATTATATATATATATATATATATATAATTATATTATCCTACTATAGTTATATATATATCATATATAATATATATAGAAATATAATAGGTATAATATACATAACAGAGTAAATCTATATATAGAATATATATATATAATATTATAGGATATAACTATACATATATATAGAATATTTATATAATTGTCGTATATAGTATATACTAGTATAAGGTATTAGTAGTGATGTAGACATCCGGAGCGCCTACAGCTTTTTCTCAACAAGTATAAGAGATATAGTTCTGAACTTGGAATATAAGCTATGTACGTGGGGCTAAGCACGAATCCGTGTAAAATGTTCAAGTCTGTAGGATCGCTATATAGAAGGCGAGGTCACCCGAAGCCCTACGGGCGTCGATACGGATATTGCGCTTACGGCCCTTGTGGCGGGATCTGAGCGAAATATCGGAGACATTAAGGCCTAATAGCGTTAGCGTTCGAGCGTGAATGCACGCTAATCTCGTCGCAAGACGAAGACATTACGTCAGGGCGCGAGAGCGCGCCGGCGTTCCACAGTACTACATACCACATTATGAAAGGTATTATCTATTATTATTTATTTTAATTATTATTATTATTATTTATTTATTCATTATTATTAATTATTATTATTATTTTACATCGAAGAAAGTGATCCCCGAAGGGAATCACTTCTGAGTTGTTTTTTAAACCCTTCGCGCCTAGCTTCACGCGACCTCCGAAGTCCAGCCAGCTGACCATGGCACCGCACTGGTCACCCGGCACGCCACCGAGCCGCGCACGCACTCTGCGCCTCCGACAATATTATCTATATAAGCTTAGAGTTACGTATCGAGGCTAGAAATTTGGAGAGTGGTTAGGAGTGTGGATGGTAACCTCGTCGTAGACGAGGTTACAGTCCCCATGGGTCCTCCCCGAAGGGGGGGACCCACCCCCGCTTTAAAAATCGAAGTAGTTCGTAATGGCTGAGAAATTTGGGTGAGAGGATTCAGAGTGATATTTCTAGAACGAATTGGTATTGGAATCAGACCACAGTGTGGCTCCGGCACCGGTGCTGGAGCCACTGCGTCGTTGCCAAGTTAATAAAAATGTCGTGATAAAACAATGCGTTGGTGTGCTTTATCTACGTTATTTGGATCGTGTAGATTTCGAGAAATAATGGTTTCAGAACTCATCAATAAAAAAAATAAATAAATAAATAAATTACACAATCATAACAAATCGTTAACATAAAATTTTCTTTATTCTTTTTTGTTTATAACTTTACAGCAAAATTTTAACGGTTCTTTTAAGAACATACCCACGGCTGCAGCAGTAACTCGAACTAAATCAACCCGACTACTCCAAACCTCCCTCTTGACCAGGCTGTGATCCTATTGATCTATCTGATTAAAGGTCAAATTTTTACGTAATTGTAACGCTTTTAACATACCCTATATAAGCAGTAAATCAACTAAATCAACACTCCCAACCTCTCCTCCTTCGACCATTCGCCTGTGCGATCTATTGAAGTCTAGTTTGATTAAGGGTCAAGCAGATGTTGTTTACCTCGACCGAATTTAACGTTTTAAACATCACGCTTCTAGTAGCAGTAAATCCTAAATCAAACCATATTCAACCCTCCTCAACTGACCATGCTCGTGATCTATTGAGTCTATCCTGAGTTCACCAGGTCAAATCCTTTTTTACTAAATTGTACGTCTCTTACATACCATATCAAGCCAGGTAAGTACTTACAATCAAACCACTATACCGGCACCTCGCTCCTGAACCAATGCTGTGATCTATTGAGTCTATTTGATTAAATTATTAACATTTTTTTAACTAAAATTGTAACGTTTTTAATACCCCTTAGAATCTACGCGCTAATCAGTAAAAAATCAAGACCCCCGGAAGTGCCCCGCCCCGCCCAATCCGGCACAGCCTCATGGTCCTACCCTTGATCTTTCGACTTTTGATCTATTGCATTCAAGTCATGACTTTCGAGTATCATTTTGGAGGGGTATAAAATAACACATAAAATCAAAGTTTCTTATAACAAGATAAACAATATATGCTGCGTAACACAGAGTTTTTCACATTTGAATAAAGCCCTTACTTAGCCATCATCTGAACTATGAATATAACTGACAACGAGAAACTTGACAAACATCTAAACAGGAATAAAACTGTTAACCACAATTAACAAAGTTTCACACTTAACAGCCCGCTAAAGTAAGCTAATATAAAGCCTAAATAAAACAGTAACATCTATTCACACTTTGTCCAGCCCATATCTCTTACATACGAGTGTTTAATTTACACGTAAAACATGGTATAATTACCTAAAATTTATCAAACAACATTGGTAATTTATCTGCAACTGAGATCAACAGATGATACTAACATACATAAGGTTTTCTCCACATCCAATAAAGCTAACACATGGACGTAAACATGAACTAAAGAAACATAACTCCGTCAACATAAGACAAACCTATCACACCTTAAATTACGGACATAAACTGGTTGTAACTTTACAAAGGTTCCACACCTTAACAACAAGTAAAGTAACTAACAATAAGGAATACAAAAACGTAACTTATTCACCTTTGTCCAGAGCATATCTCCCTAAGCAACTATAGACGCAGTTCGTTAATTTACCATCTAATGGTAATAACTAATAAAAATTTAATCCACAATCCATATGGTTAATTATCAGACTACTGATCAGAACCGAATATTACTCTATACATAATCAGGTTTTACCACCATCAATCAAAGCTGAACATCGAAAACGTAACATGAAAACCTAAAGAAGTAGATGTACAAAGACAAACCTATGACAGCTTAAGCACGAATAAGAAGTCAACATTTACAAAGTTCCACACTCGGCCGGCGATTAACAACAGCAGTAAAGTAACCAATATAGCATACAAAGACGTACACCTACTTGACACTTTTCTCAAAAAGCATATCTCTAAACGAATATATAACGTTAACCTTCAATCCCGTAGTCACAAGTAACAATTTTGGCCCATCCACACAAATAATCACAGGACATTTGGTTAGAATCATATATACGATCAACCAGACATGCATATCTCCTAACATATCAATTCTTTTTCTTCAACATTTAATAAAACTACACATAGCGTACACAGTGAACTAACAGAAGTAAATCGCAGCAAACAGCGACGGCCGAAAGGAAGAAAAAACCTATCAAATCGCTTGCAACACGAAGAGATATAAGCTGTCTCATAAGCATGGCACATTAAAGACATCAGGAAAAAAGTTCCACACCTCTCTACACCGAGTAAGTAACTACCATGGTGAGCGCTAGAGAAACGTAACGTGTATTCACCAACTTGGTCAAGCCATATCTTCTAATAGTTAACTGTCTACATCTTAACCACCAACACACTAATATTTATTGGAGACCAAAAATTTGTACATAACTTCGTGTCAATGTAGTCAATAGCTGAATCAGGCAAATATACTTGCTAAGACATAATAAGTTTCCCCCTATCAGATAAACACTAACATTGCGTTAAGCATGAACTAAGAATAAATGATACAAACACACGCACGCACTTACACACGAATAAACTTTACATTAACAAAGTTCACTACCAATTATCAACACTAGTAAAGCAACTAACATGGTATCAAAGTACCCTTTCTTACTTTTTCAGCATAACTCTAACATATACGTTATCTTCCAACTGACACAGTAACATTTACTAAAATTTCTCACAACCATGGTTAATTATACCTGAATAACGAATATACTCTAACTGAATTTTCAGATCAATAAAATAACCAAAGGCTAGCATCATAATAGAAATAATGTCGATGACCAAACTACACAACTTACATTACGAATGTAACTGGTTACAGGTATACAACCTGAGTTTTTATATACTAAGACGGAATTATTGTAACAATAAGACAATGTTTTCACATTGAATAATTTAATTACATCATTTGAACTAGGAAATAATGTACAACGCAAACCTCACATGCCTTACG
>JABUQX010004455.1:7500-20000 GCA_015478945.1 Trachelipus rathkii
TACCAGTTTTGGCAGTTTATATTTATTATATTTATCATTTATTGATTTATCATTTATTTAAGATAACAGACAACGTTGACTTAACTGCAGTTGCCGTCGTTATGAGAACCCGAGCTTCATTTCATGCGGGTCTGCTAATATGGTATGCATAATACGGTTGATAGTCATTTGATTTGGATCAGGTCATAAGGGCAAAAGGGATCATTTGACTTCAAGGGCTTTTTTCAAAAGCAAGGGGACAAATCCATCAAATGATAAAAGAAAAGCCAAGGCAAAATGATCAAGCACAAAAATTCATCAAGCATTAAAAATAACCAAGCAATAAAATTGCGTCCTAGCAATGAAACTCAAAAAGTGCGACCAAGCACAAAAAGTGCGACCAAGCACAAAAACCTGCAATGGAAATGAAATGAAAACTAAATTAGATTCCATTACAGTTGATTTAAAGTTAAGTTAAATAAATATTTAAATAGTTAAATGAAATTTGCTTTAGGAGCTTAGGAGCTTATATTTACTATGATAAAAAGAATTTACTTAGGGGATAAGTTAAGAAAGGGATATTTCATATTGAGAGATGATTCTACATTTAAAGGGGAAAAGGGAATATAATTATAAATGTCATGCCATGCAACCATACATTAAAGTTAATGAGCTTACCCCTATCTGATTAGGAAATCTGTATGGGGTTTTTGCTAGATCCGTGCAGTTGAGACATGCGATATGCAGGTGAATATCCCTTGACCTGCATAAACATTTAAGTTTGCTTTTATATTCTTATTCCTTTAACGCATTTCATATTAATTAGCATTATCAGCACATAACAATAATTGAAAGTTGAGGTAATAAATACAAAATTCACTAACCTGAATAGAATCCAAAAATGGCAATGAATTAAAGTTTAGTTCCCATAAAAATTACTAAATTGAGAAATGGGAAACTTTATAAAAAAAACATATCATAACTAGAAAAATGTTTATGTCTCTATAAAAAAGAAGATATAAAATATTAAATACTAACTGCCTATTTGTTCATAGTTGGCACATGAAAAACAAAATAGAAAATCATGATTACACGGTGGGCACTTATTATTCCAGGAAGCCAATGAGACAATGTTTGTCACATACAACAATGAAATTAATTTAACCTCCTGGAACAATTGCAGACAATCACAATTTCAGGTCACAATTTGTGAATTTATCTGTAAATGACCACATTTATCACCTTAATAATTAACCGGGGGTTAGGATGAATGTAATCCCCATTACATCCTTCCCCACTAAACTTGGGCCCCACCTCATTTTAAGTTTTTCACTTTAAGAGTGAAAAAGAAAAACTGAGGGTGGTTTGCAAGCTTGTAGGTTACATCAGAATGCATAAAAATTTTAAATGAACTTCAAAAATATTTACAGGAGACTCTTGTAAAAGTAACTCTTTTACGAGGTTTCTACATAAATTTATATAACCATGTAATATGCAATAATTACCAAGAATAATTTCATACTAAGACTAATTTAATAGCAATTAACAATATAAGGTTCATTGTTTAATAAGGTTGATTGTTTACCACACTCTAGAAATATAACAACAAAATATATAAAATATATTAAAGGCAGCACACTGAACACACAAGCGTTAATAAAGCATTGAATCTATCACTTTAAAAATCACAGAGTTCACAAGCAATAAGCGTTCCTTTATGGTATGATCTATCTGTTCAATGATAGAATATTGATTATCCTTTTTTCCAAAGTCCGCTTTTCAATGCGGTACAGTACGGTAATTGGCACTTATTACGCTATTAACACCACAATTGTTTCGCGAAAGCATTAACACTAAGCAACAACCTTTTATTGTTTCATGCAAAGCATTAGCGATAACACAACACTGCAATATCCTTTTATTGCTTCATGCGATAGCATGAACACTATAATAAACACTATAATAAGCTAATAAGCAATTTCTCACATGGTGTTGTGTGTAAAAAGGTGTGGGGAATAGAAGTGGTGCACAAAAAAAATAAAAGTTATTAGTACAAGAATTGGTATGATGATATTTTACATGCACAATGACGAACCTGAAATAATTTTTTAATACCATAATACCATTGCATCATGCAACATGCAACTTTACGTCTTACGCCAACCATCAGTGTGCATATAAAGATCATCTTTTTATTACAAAGTATTTTAAATCTATTTAGATTTAAATATTTATTTAAAAATATTAACACACAAGCACACAATTTATCAAAAATATTATCTTGAAAAAAAAAGATTTCTTTATCAAAGAGACTTTTTCCTTTAAGAGGAAAGAATATTATGGTGGAATCACTTGTAGAATTCAAGAAGAAAAAATTCTTTATCAAGGGGAATTTTCCTTGGAGAGGAATCTTTCCCTTGAGAGGAATTTTTAAGGGGAATTATATGGAATCTTGTAGAATTCATTTTCATAGATTAGACCGCCTCTTCTTCCGGCGTACATATTCTAACGCAGTTGTTAGGACATGTTTAAGATCTTGCACCTGACCCATACTTCTAGTAAAGGGTCGTGAAGGCAAAGATGGGGGTATTTCTTCTTCATATACGAGAGTATAATTGCTATGGTCCAATGATATATCCTCGGGATTTCCGAAGACCTCACCTATTATTTGAGGTGGTCCCGGAACAAGTGACAACGGGGATGAAAAATCGTCCGGCCGAATCTGTCCAAAACCATAGGTTGGGATTGATGAAGGAGAAAATCCATGGAACTCAGTTTGCTCTGAGCTTGAAGAAAAATTAAACTCCAATGGACTTTCCTCTTGTAAGGGTTCCCGAATGTCCCTATAGCTTGCTAGGTTACTGGTAATCGGGGGAGTTGGCCTATCCCGAAAATACACAGGTTCAGTAAGAACGGATTCCTGGTCCACCAGTACCCTCTCGGAAGTCGGGGGAGCATGGAGTTCTACTTCTATCGTTTCCTTCACGAATCCATCGGGTGATCCGGATGAGGGAGGGCAAATGACCGAAGGATACTGGAATTTCAAGGGATAATTATGTGGATACAAATCATGAAAGTCCAAGGTAGGTGTCGGGAGTGCATCCTCCGTTGGATCCATAATGCTTGTACCACTACTGTCTGAAGAGGATATATACTCTATAAACGAATCAGACTTCTCATCAGGAGGGAGAACAAACCTAACCCTATGGGGTACATGAACTGGGGTTAAACATGGGGCTATATCAGTAGAAGGACAGCTTTCCTCTACTTGTTGGATATCCCATATGTTTACTTTTTGGGTTACTTCCATGATTTTTGGGGAAAAATCGGGTAACGAATTATATTCATCAAGAGATATGGGGTTGAACTGCATAAAGCCTTCGAAATTGGCATCCTCTTCTCCGATGGAATCCAAGGTGTCATCAAACAGAGAGGTGTCAGAGACAAAGCCGGAAAAATCAGATGAGGATTCGCTGTCTTCTGATGACTCGTCCTCAGATGGTTCTGCATCATCTATCACTTCAACAGCCTCATCTTCTTCATCGATATCAAAAAAGGCTTTACGAGTTTCCCTATTACGAGAGAGATATTTACGTAGGTATTCTGGCACATCTATCCATCCTCGTAGATGGGAGAAATGGACTTTGTGGAGCTTACCTAATGGATCAGCAAAACGGCGGATCACATAAGTTACCTTATTTGGATTGACATCCATAACTAAGAAAGGTCCTTCCCATTTGCTATGGAACTTCAGGGCAGCGCTTGGACCAGTACGGACGACTTTCCGGGCCACCTTCTGTCCTGGCTTGAAAGGCTTAAAATTAGCGCTACCTTCTTTCCAATACTGGGGAAAGGTGTGAGCTGGAGAATGCGCCTTTTGGAGTAAGAAGTCCGAGGGGGACATATTTAAGGAACTATGACAAGTGTTGTTATAAATTAACACAGAGGACGGTAATTCTTCGTCCCAGTTGGTGGGTTGTTCTAAAACCAAACACTTGAGGATTTGTATTAAGCTTCGGTTAAACCTCTCACAAATGCCGTTACTTGCGGGATGAAGAGGGGAAATCCGAATGTGCTTAATATTATGTCGTTGTAATGCCTGCTGAAATACGTGAGACGTAAACTCCGTTCCATTATCCGTAAGGATACGATTTGGAATTTTTGGAAGGAACGAGAGGATATGATGCTCTAATTTCCGAGAAACTGTGTGGCTAGTTTTATCGGAAATAGGGACGACGGACACCCACTTGGAGTAGTGGTCTATGAACACTAGACAGTATTTATTTCCCTTTAGAGTTTTGGGAAACTGCAGCAGATCCATAGCACAGAGATCGAACGGGGAACTGGCAAGGATTTTTAACATGGGGGGAGTGACGTTTGCAGAAAAATTCTTTTGGGTTTGGCAAACGGGACAACATTGGACAATGTCCACCACTACTTGGTTCACTCTCGGATGCCAAAATTGTTTATAGATGAGCTGCAACATCTTATTTCTTCCTATATGTGCACAAGAGATGTGCAAGTTCAAAACAATGTGCATGAGGAAGTCTAGGGAAATCATGTACAGCAGAGCATCTGTCTTAGTTTTATAATACAAGACATCATTTTCCATGACCATTTGTGTCTTATGTGTTCGGTATTGAAGAGGTACCTGTTGCCAGTTGACATTGGATTTCTGAAAACCTTTCAATAGGAATTTTAAAGTACGATCAGAACGTTGATCTCTTAAAATATCGTTGTCATCGATATTGGGAAGCATAACGCTTATCTGTCTCATAGGGATGTCTTGGGTTGAACGTGGGGTATCAGACTTTCGTTTGATGCCATCAGCTACAACTATCACCTGATTTCCATGAATATAAATTAGCTGTAGGTGAGATAAATCAGGCAACAAGTGATTATCTCTAAGGGCTGGAGTTCCCAATATTAATGGATGGTCTACCATATATTGTTGGGGAACGATGAAAAATTCTGATAGATGGGTACTAAACCCATATGGAAATTTCAGCTGTAATTTCACATAATGGGAGATTGGGATACGTTCCTTCTTTGCGAAGCCACTTATCGCACCCACACCCACTTTTAAGGATGGGAAGATTTCTTTATGATCACCCAACGATGAGACTACCTCCGAACTTATTAGGTTAATACCTGCCCCGCTGTCTACAAGACAGTTGATTCCAGGAGGAGGTAAATCATCTAAGGTCACGGACACTACTAGGGGATCAATATCCGCCTGACAAAGGGCTATATGTATGACCATTCCTTCGTCTAGGTCCATCAGATCAGACACAGGAGAATCAGCAAACCTTTTTTCGGGGTTACGACCAGGGAGTTTCTCAGGGAGTTTTCCTACATTCTCTTTTCCGTATGATGGTAACGTAAAGAGGAGTTTTAGATCTTCATCCATATGGTCAGATCCTGGAGAGTCCCGTCCCGATGTCTCTCCCACAGGTTGACTCAATCCTGGGGAGACCAATGGTTTAAAGGCGCTGAACATGCTTCATCCGGTCCCTTACAATGGCCCTCTAAATGGGACTTTGAACAAGCATCACAAGGATCCAGGAAACGCCTCGGAGTCCTTTGTGGCTTTCCCTTCATTGGGGACCGCGACTGTTCTCTTCTTGTGGGGGTTCGTCTAGAGGAAACTTTCTGGACAGGAATGGTTCCACGGGCATTATTATTTGCTGGAGAAGCAGATCTATTTCGACTTTGCCTAGGAGGTGTCCTATGAGTGCACTTCATACCAGAGTGCGGACCACCACAGAACGGGCAGGTGAAAACTCTGGGAAGTGGAGGCGATGACTGTGGAGAACGGCGGGACCTACATTCATCTCGATCGTGCCCTTTCTTCTTACAGTAGCTACAAATTCCCAAGAATTTGTAGCAATCACTCATACTGTGACCTTTCTTTTCACAAAAATCACAAACGATGACTTTCTGTCATCTCGGGTGTTATTGTGAGAAGAGGTGTTAGCTTTATGGTCACGGCGATCATCACGGGGACGAGTACCACCGGATGGTTTCACTTGGGACTCACGATTTGGACGACGCAGTGACGAACGAGATGATGAACGACGAGTCGGTTTTGGAGGCGGTGATAAACTTTTCCTATCCTGAACTGTTTCTATCCAGTTAGGATACAGAGTGTTAATCTGTATCACCGACTCGGTTGATTCGTTCAACTCATCTCTGTGGTGTTTACTATGACCATTTTTCTTTGAATATCTTTTTTCATCTGAATGGTTCAATAAATTATGAGAGATGGAATTGGGATAGTGATCGTTGTCACTTTCTAGGGAGTCAGCAAAACTCACGATCTTCTCCCATGAGACTCGGGTGTTAATCTCATTCTCCATTATCTTAATATATTCACGGACGCTTCGTTCGATATCCGGCGGAAGACTACATAAAAATGCAGTCCTAAGGGACTCGTGTTTCCGCATATCGATTCCGTTATATGCGCGTCGCGCTAAGCGTTCCAAACGAAGAGCGTACATTCGGATGGGTTCCTTATGGTCTCGACGAGCCGAGTGATAGGCGTGCAAACGGTACTCGTTTCGACGTTTCTCTTCATTGTAGAACCATGCTATTAAAGTGTCACGGACGGAGAAATAGTCACGATCATCTTTGGAGATCAGCTTATACAACTGGCGGAAACGACCTTCCAGCTGCCTGCCAAGCAATCTGAGCCATTGATGATGTGCATTGGGGTAGTGAAGCTGACAATACGCCTCGAAATCTTCCAAATAGACAAGAAGATCTTGTTCAGCTTCATAATTGTATCGACCAGGATCGACAACCTTCACTTTTTGCGAATTTTTTAGTAGCTGGACTAGGAGTGAGATGGCATCTTCCAACAAATCTATGCGTTTCTTAATTTGGGGACCTGAGTACATTTCAGGTTCAGGAGACTCAGGTCTTCTTACTAAACGTTGGGATCTCCTTTGAGGCTGTGATGGATATTGAAGGTCGTATGATCCATAACTATTCCGGTCGACATGGTCAAAGGGGGAATAAGAGTAAGATTGGTGTTGTTCCCTTAGGGATGGCTCTATTCTACTCACGGGGTTATACTCCCGTTGATCCCTATCTAACCCTAACAAGTCAGTAGTGTGAGATGTGTAATGGGATCTAGTAGGTTGAGTATATCTATTAGAGTCATCATGAGTGGGAACTTTGAGGTCTTGGAATTAATTTACTTCCCCTTTTTGGGGATGAGTTTCTAGGGATTTCATTTTTAATATCAAATCTTACATTATGATCACCCGGATTATGATGAGATCGAGGGGCATACTGGGAAGCATCCTTCTCATAGAGGGACAAATTTTTAATTAAAGAAGGATCGCGAAGGTCGAACTTCTTGGCCTTCAACGAGGGGTTATTTACAAGGAGACGGTGATCATAATTTTTACGAGCTATAGCTTCAGCTTTTTCTTTTTGCAAAGCCAAAGGATTCATGTAAGCTTTTCCAGAATATGGAATAGGCAATACGCCCATCATACTCAAGAGTTGGAATCAACTGGCTTTATATTCATGTCCTGGATTTCTCCACTGAGGATTTATGCCTAGGTGAAAGTGGCTGGTTTGAACATATTATATATATATATATATATATATATATATATATATATATATATATTTTAAATGTGTATCTTTAAAAATATATATATAAAATATAATATATATATTATATATACATATATATTTAATATAAATTATGATATATATATATATATATATATATATATATATATAATATATATATATATAAGACACAGTTTTAATATATATATAAATCTTATATATATATATATATATATATATATATATATATATATATATATAATCACCCACCTTCTTTCCCCAGACTGGGGGTAAGGTGCGTCACATGCACTGGAAACAGAAAAGTAGTAGGAGGATATGACGCATATATTATAAGCCAGCCTTACCACCACTTTATACCTTTAAAGTATCGAACTCGTCACAGTCAGAAAATTCCACTCTAGGGTTCACGGGCACTGCAAACGGACCCTAACTATGGCTCTCTGTCAATTTAGGGTTCATCCCTTAGCTAAGGTGGGTCGCAACCATAACCCCTAGCACAAACTCACATTCACTCTTTAATTCCTTTCCTTCTCTGCCCTCAGCCAGAAACTCGCATTCCTCTCTTCAGACATTCCTTTACTGACTCAATCCACTTTTTCTTCGGTCTCTCAGCCAGTCGATTCCCAGCACACTCACCACTATACATCTGCTTAACCAACTGACTATCATCCATGCTTCCACATGACAAACCATTCTTAATGTACTTTCATTTATTCTGTCATTTACTCCTTTTCTCACAACCACACAACTCCCTATATGTTGTTATTCCCTCATTTTTATTCTTAATTTCTTCTCTACACCTAACACTCTGTTAGAGGAAATTAAGCGTTAAAACACAAAAAAATTGTATCCAATGGGGATTGTGGAGGGCGGCGACTCCGATAGAATATCCTAATTGAAAAAATACCCAGTAAAAAAATATAAGCAAAATCCCAATGTGTATACCTCCTAACTTGATGATGAGTTTGCGAGATCAGAAACTAATCTTCAAAAAGGGAACTTTCCCCCATAAAAAAAAAAACTTCGAAAAAGGTTTTCATTAGGGTTTTGTTTCCTGTCGGTTCAAAACCTCATGGGAAACAGAGAGAACATCCCTTTTATTTACGACCTAAGGAAGTGTTCGTGGGTGGATTCCTGAAGGGATTCTTTGACAAACATATATTCTCAGGCTTGAATAAAAAAAAAAAAAAAACAAAAGGAAACTAATTTTTTAAAAAAATAATTTATTTACAAAGAACACGGATAATATGTGTGAACTGGTATGGCAATTTGTAGTCATTATGAACGAAGTTCTATGAGTCTATCCAAATACTAGATCTCCAAAGTTACACATATCAATGCAAGAAGTATGGTGGTAAGTCATGTGGTTTAAGAATGCAAATCGAAAAAAGGACAATAATTACGCATACTTAAGTAGATAATCTGATTATTGTAGTTGATTCAAAAGAGTATTGGGCGATGCGAAGCACTTCGGTTAGCCAGAGTAACCAAGGAAAATGGGCCCAGTTCTGGAACGCTGTGAAGGATAATGAAACGAATTATTCTCACATGTACTGTAATGACTATTATTAATAATAAAATAGATAAATAATAAGTGAATATATAAATAAAAAGAATGAAATAAGAAAACTAACAGCTATTACTGAAGGACGTAAAATAATATACGAGCAGATGTTACGAAAATATGGGTTATACCTTTGGTTTAGTACTTTGTTATTAAAATGTGACGGGGGACTGTATCAAATGTCTTGTTAATGTCTATTGCCACCAGAAGAATGCGAGAAGGGGAAGTTGTTGGGTTAAAACCAGTAAGATCGGTTAGGAGAGTGGTAGTGGAGTGTTTTTGTCTAAACTGATATAAGGAAGAATGAAGGGAGATGTTCTATTTAGGATTAATTTTTCTAATACTTTGGATATTGTAGAGAGCAATGGTTTAGGTCTATACAAGGCAAGAGTTGTTAGGTGGTTTGTTTGGTTTTAGTATAGGAATTATATGTGCTTGTTTCGAGAGTGGTAGGAGAGTGTTGGTTTGCCATGCAACATTGACTATTTAAGTTAGGGCTGCGATGACTTTGGTACTCAAGTGTTTGAGATGAATTATGGATATTTGGTTTGTCCCTACAGCCTACTGCTTGTGAGTTTTTAAGTTTTTTTGATGGTGTTGAGTACTTCTAGTGGAGTGAATAGTGGGGTCTTCTTGGTTGGTTTTTAACTTTTAAGTCTTTTAGTTGTTTGTTTAATGGCGGGGATTGCGAGTTTATGGATGATTTTTGAAGTGTGACATAATAATATTGCATTTTGGGCTGTGGATTTTATTGTTTTGTTTACAGATAGCTTCGTGAGTTGTAGGGGATTGAGTGTGTGAGCTACGGATTTTTTTTTCAATATTTTTGTTGTGTTGGTCTCATGGTTTAGTGTTTCGGTGTTTTGTTGCCAATTTTTATTCTTGTTGAAGTTGAATAGATTATTTATTCTATTGTTGAGGTCTGTGATTTGGTTTAATTGGTTCTGATTAGGCTCTCTGTTTTGTCTGAGGGAGGTTCTTTGTTTTATTTATTAGGGCATCTATTTCAGGATTTCAGGTGAGAAGTTGGGGTTGAAATGTTTGCGGTAGTCATGTGGGATGTATTTTTTTGGATGCTTTTAAAATTATTTTATGAAAGTGTTGTATTGTTTTGATGATAGAAGAAAAATCAGTTATTTGGAAAGACTTTTTAGGTCTTATTCTATGCTGTCAGTGTATGCTTGCAGTTTGCTTTCTTGCAGTTGACACATGTTATTTTAAAAGATGTGATTGTAGGGCGTGCATGTTGAATTGTGATTAGGTATTGGATGGTGATCTGAGGAGAGAGATGAGAGCTTGAAAAGATTCTTGCCATTTGTTGTGGTAACTTTGAATTTAAGAAGAACAGGAGGAGATGTCGGAATGTGGAGCTGTGATATGTAATAAGGTCTTTCGAGTAGGTGAGGTTGGTTTCTGTTAAGGATACTTGAGTGAATGTGGACAATCGGGGAATGTTGGATGCTGTGGATATGTGGGTATTAAGGCAGGTCTTCGAGTATGTGCATTTGTATTCCCCCAGCTAATATCAGGTTATCATATTGTGTTAAGGGACATAGGTCTGGGATATAATCCTGTGAACATGTTGTGATGTAGATGGGGGGGGGGGAATTTAAAAATTAATTAGATGTTGTTTTATTGATTTGTATTTTTATTGTTTGATAAGTGGATATTTGATCTTTATTCATGAGAGAGTTGTTTGTTATTTGTGTGTTCGGAATTGTATATATAATATATTATATATAATATATTATATATATAAATATATATATATATATATATATATATATATTTATATATATATATATATATATATATATTATAATATATATAATATATATATATATATATATATATATATATATATATATAATAATATATATAATATATATATATATATATATTATATAATATATATATATATATATATATATATATATATATCCTCTGATCTCCCTCTAACACAAAACTTCCCTGACTATCCACAAAGATAATAGTAATAATAAAAGTTTATTATTATTATTATTATTATTATTTTATTATTATTATTATTATTATTATTATTATATTATTATTATTATTATTATTATTATTATTATTATTATTATTATTATTATTATTATTATTATTATTAAATTGATAGCAAAAAGTATTTTAATTATCATGGGTAGTTTGGTTTATCAAATATTTTTTTTTCAATTTTCTTTCTTTTTTTCTTTACAGAAAGCATTTGCAAACCATGTTAAAATTAACTGTGTAGATCCTTGCAACGTATCAAACCCAGATGAATGTTCAATTCCACCCTCAGGTCCAAAGCAAACACATTTTATTTTTCCTAGGCTTCCGAACACTACTTCAGTTTCCTTTTATTATCCTGAGGTAAGTATTTGCTTTTTTCTAATATATATATATATATTTCTTTCTTTCTTCACCATATCCTCTTTGTATATATATATATATAATATATTATATATATATATATAATAATATATATATATAATATATATATATATATATATATATATATATATATATATATATATATTAAATATATATAATATATATATATATATATATATAATATATATTCTTCTTTCTTCATCTACCTTTTTTTCCCAAGATTGGGAGTAAGGTGCGTAGCATGCATCGGGAAAAGAAAGGCAGTAGAAGAATATTGACAAAGTCGAAAAGAAAGCCCAGCCTTACCATTAATTAGTGAGAACTCGTCTAGTCAAAAAAATTTCACCCTAGAGCTTCCATTGGGACCGGCGATGACCTCACTATGGTAGTTCGTCATTGTAAGGGTTCATTCCCTTGGCCCCAGTGGCCCAACCATACCCCAAACCAAACCAAAACCCAGCCATTCTCTCCTATCATGCACCTTTATTCTCGCCTCTGCCAAACTCACATTTCTCTCCTTCAGACATTCGTTCACCGACTCAATCCACTTTCTCTTCGGTCTCCCAGCCGGTCGGTTCCCAACACACTCTCGACTATACATCCGCTAAACCAACCGACTATCATCTTCCAATGCCTTCCATATGACCAACCCATCTCAACATACTTTCATTATTTCTCATTTACCCCCTTTCTTCACACCACACAACTCTCTAATGAGTTCATTCCTCATTGTTTATCAATTCTTCTCACACCTAGCACGCACCCTAAATTGTCCATCTGAACACATTGAACTTAGATCTATAAACTTCTTATTCAGACCATAGTCTCAGTACTATACAATAACACAGGGTAACAACATACCCCTCGAATGGTAAGACTAGCAATTCAAGACTTAGTCCCTTTACATTCCACCCCCAGCTTTCACCACACCTTCCTGCCATTTACACTTCCT
>JABUQX010004456.1:0-7500 GCA_015478945.1 Trachelipus rathkii
AAGAGAGAATAACTAAAGAACATAAACATATCTAACTTACGAATAAACAGTATTCATTAGCAAAGTTCTTTGCTTATCAACGGTAAGTAACTAATATTATCCATAAAACTTAACCTATCCTACCTTTCGAAACATTACGCAATACCTTCGATTCGTTAGGCATACACGGTAGGCTTATCATTAGGGTTACCTTCATGTTTACACAAAAACTCTCACGAATGCTCTCACTCAGCAACATAATCTCAAGCTTTACTATACATAAGCGGACAATTTTCACCGATGAGTTCCAACTATATGGAGATCACCCCAGAGATGCATGAAGAACCATCTCGGGCATCCCGAAGGAGGGGTTGTAAGCGGATACATAAGGACATTAATCTTTTATTTTTTATTGTTTATTTTCTAATTGTTAATTTTTTTAATGTTTATAACGTAAAAATAGCAATTTATTGACCTTAAAGCAGTAAAGCAGTAACGCAGACCACTCAACTCACCCTTCTCTCACGGCTGATCAATTGATTCATGTCATATATGTACCAGCATTTATTGTATTACAAACTCATAAGCTGTATAAACATAATATAAGAATAAGTTCTTTGTACAAGGAAACCAAAATAGCTTTATATTGTTACATAAAGCTGCAGTGATTTGAATACATGAAATCTCATTCCTATTATTACATAAACACTTTATCTAGTTTTTTGGTAAATGTTAGCATAATTTATTTCTTTTAAGATGTGACTTTAATTATTTTATAACCGTTATTTTTTTTTCAATTTCGGACCTTAATATTTAAATCTTCTTTTAAGAAATTTTTATTTTTTATTTTTGTTTGCGACTTTCATTATTTTATAAGTTTTATTTTACATTTATTGTTTGATTTTAAATTTTTTTTATATTTAGTTTTATTTTACATTTTAAAAAACGTTTTATGTTTTCTTTTTATTAAACTGTTTATTTTCAATTTTTTAAATTTTTTTTTATTTGTAGCATAAAAAATATTAATTTATTGACCTTATAGTAGAAAAGTAGTAAAGCATCGCACCCAAGATCAATTGTTCAATTGAATCATGTCATATTTGCACCTTTATTTCTGTATCACAAGCACAAATACAAGAAATATACTAACAATAATATAATTACAAATATTTAGTAATTTCTTCAATTTACATTTAGACACACTAACATATATTTACGAAGAGACTTTATAATTTTATATTTTTAATATTCCTTACAATACATTACGCAATAGTAAGGTCAACCACTTTCAGAATACCACCTATCAGAAAGTACTTTTGGGCTTATCACATTTAAAGCTCCACTCATTTTAGAAACATGATGCAATACCTTTCATCTTGTTTGGCATATATATATATATATATATATATATATATATATATATATATATATATATATATATATATATATATATATATATATATATATATATATATATATATATATATATATATACTTAACAAAACTTTAAAATATTTCATCAAAGGTGACCTAAGGGCCTTATCGTTTTTATATATCTAGAGATTCAATTAATGGATCTAGCGGCAATAGGCAAATTTTTTTTTTTTTGGGGTGGGGGTACTTTTTAGCAAATTTTAGCTCTTTGTAACTTTTTTACTGCTTTTGACGCACATAACCTAACATATCAAAAATATTGAACCACGAATAAATGCTAACATCAAAGTTTCCAATCTATAAAAGGCAGCTAACCTAACATTACTAACAAAACTTAACCTAACATTCTATTATCTTAACAATATCAGTCAAACTAACATCACCTACGAAGTATTTAACATATCAATTATTGTTAGCATAAGGTAACATAATCTAAGACACTATCATAATTTCCCACACCATGTCTAACCCAACCCAACCTAACCTACTGTAACCTTACCTAACATAAGCAATACCGTTAAAACTAGCAATGCATAACGTAACCAATCTTTTTATAATACGTGTTCACATGATTGACCCTGTTCTAAAGTGTACGTGACATCAGTAATTTTGTAAAAATGAATTTAAAAAAAATTTGTAAATTTTAAAAAATAAAATTTCATTAAAATTAATAAGAAAAATATAAAAAAAATTAAAGTTACAGTTTGAAAAGAAAATATATTAAAAATATAAATGTTTCAGCTTAAACGATAGTAAATTAACTAAGAGCTTAAACGAAAACGAGATACTAGGTATAACGTCATAGAAATGATGATATTTACATGATTGATCAGGATCTGGTTATGCGCACGCATGTTTGTTTGCTATGTTTTTCGTCAGGACATGTATATTGGTTATGTTAGGCAAATATTAGGGATTTAGGAAACGTTATAAATTTTATTAAAGTCCAGCTTAAATGAAACATATTTTAATATTAAAGTCAATGCTTACAAAAAGAAAACGAGATATAATAAAAATAAATATTAAATATATGAAAAGGAATTCAAATATAAATGTCAAAATTCTATCGAAAACGGAATGCAATGTGTTACGTCATAGAACTGATGCCTCGTGTACATTAGAACAGAATCAGTCATATGAATTAGTACAATATAAAGTAAGGTTACGTTAGATATTGTTAGGATAAGTTGACTATGTTTTGGAAATTTAGGTTAAGATAGGCATGATGTCATGAAAGAAAGAGAAAGTTAGAGATAGAGAGATAGAAAGAGGTAGAGAGAGGCATAATAATAATAAATTCAAGTGTCGTTATAATTAACAAGCAAAATTGTCCCTATAATACATAAGATAGGGGTTCGTATATTTTACAAGGATTAATTACTATGGAAACCATGTATTTATTTATTATTAGCTGATTTTCCATAAAAAATTTCCTTTTTAAGGGTTGAACCCTATTTTGGCTCTGCCTTTGACTGTCAAATTCCTCTTGAAATCCTTCGCCTTCCTCTTTGCTGTTTGTCGCTGAATCAGTCCGGGCTTTATTCCTAGGTTACTTTTTTCCTCCGATTCCAGTTTTGAGGGTTTTAAAACACCCCGTAGAAGGTTGAAAGCCATAAAATTAGTTTCTCAGTACTTGAAAACATATAATTTGACACGTCAAATGTCAAAATGTATTTGATTGTTGCTCCATCTCCGACATAAGACTTATTATTTCCCTAATTTTTTACTTTAGTGGTGGCTTAGGCAAGACTACACTCTGGGAGGGCCCTACACCCCTTAGGGGGATGTTGGGTATATATATATATATATATTAATATATCAACTACCTCCGTAAAAGAGGCATATGTCGCCGATATATATATATAAGGCTTGGGTTCAAGTACATTTTGTCGTACAAGTACAGTACAAATCCTCTAGAAATTGTTCGAGTACCAAGTACTGCTAAATTTGTTCAAGTAGCAAGTAGTGGTATCAAGTACAAGTAAAGTACAAGTACAAGTTACTTTATGAAATTGCATATATATATATATAATATATATAATATATATATATATATATATATATATATATATATATATATATATATATATATATATATAATATATATATATAATATATATATAATTTATATATTTATATATATATATTATATATATATATATATATAATATAATATATATATACTATATATATATAATATATATATATATATATATAATATATATATATATATATATCATCATCATCATCATCATCATGCTTCATCATCACTCCCCACCTTCTCTCTCCAAGACTGGGGGTAAGGTGCGTTAACATGCACGCGGAAACAGAAAAGTAGTAGAAAGAATATGAAGGCAAGTCGAATAAAAAGCTCAAACTCTTACGCCCCTTTATACCTTTTTGTGAGAACTCGTCGCTGTCAGAAAATCCACACTAGAGCTTTCTACGGGACCGCGACGGACACTCACTATGGCATCTCGTCAATGTGGGTTCATCCCTTGGCCCAGGTGGGCTACACATCCCCCACAAAACCCCGCCATTAACTCTATTATGGCACCTTTCTTCTAGCCTCTGCCAAACTCACATTTCTCTCCTCCAGGCAATACCTATTGTACTTTAGATCAATACCTCTTATTCCAGACCATAGTCTCACTACTATAATAACACAAGGTAACAACATACCCTCATGTAAGAACCTAGTGCACTCAAGACTTAGTCCCCTTTACATAGCCACCAACGATTTAATTGCACCCAGCCACCCTTAATAACCATTCACAACTTTTGTTCTTACTACAGCTCTGCATCATCCCATTCCCTTTTCATCCAACATTAATCTTAAATAATTAATTAACATATACTCATGTAAGACCCTAGTGCACTCAAGAATTAGTCCCTTTACATCCACCAACGATTTAATTGTACCAGCCACCTACCTGCCATTCACAACTTTCCTACTACACATCTGCAATCATCCTTCCCTTTTCATCCAACATATAATGTTAAGTCCCGAAACGCTCAACACTTTTTCCAGCTGTTTCACACATCTAACATAATTTCACGCACCGAGGAAACTGTCCTCACTCACAACCATAACCTAACTCTTACCTACGTTTACTTCAAACCTCTCCTTTTAAACACACCCTACCAAATCCCTCTACCAATCTCTCAAACTCTCTTCAGATTTGCACACAAAACCAATCATCACGCATATAATTAGCGTAGGGACACCTCCACTCTCTTCCATTCTCCATCATTCCTAACACAATCCCCTGCCATCCCCCACCTCTAAATTCTTTCATAGCCCCATCATATACAAATTGAATACAAGGAAGACTTAACACATCCCTACCTCACTCTGCAATTAATATTAAACCAATCATTTCGATTCATTTCTTTCACACGCTTCACTGTCGTCATAAATAACTTTGATTCCATTCAGAAGCTTACACACCAGCAATCATATATCACACTAATACCTTGCCATAGAGCTTCCCATATTAATCTCATCGTACGCCTGCTGCAAATCCATAAAACCGTATTTATTCTTCCCTCCCTCTTTCCGCAATCGTTTGTTTCAAGTACAGATTGGATCCACACATCCTCTACCATTACTAAAGCGCAACCTTGTTCTTCACCAATCAGTCCTTCAGTCAGCTCGACACACTCTTTCGACCAAAATACAGCATATATCTTCCCTACAAGCACTCAATAAACTAATTCCCCTATATACCCTACAGTTACCTTCATCCCACCTACCCTTATAATAAGGGTACTATTATTGCCTCCTCCAATACCTAGGAAAGTATACCCACCATAAACGCGTTGTTACACAACTTTCCAAATCCAATCAATCACCAATCTCGGCTTAATATACTTTTACTGGAATGACGACAAAATTTTATTCTTTCATTCTCAATATTTTTAAAATCAACTTAATTAAAACTCTTTTTGACAGGGGATACAAAATTTCGTCATCTTGTGTTAATTTAACAAAAGAACTTGATTTCCTGAAAACATTATTCTGAAGAGTGGGTTCCCAGAATTTATAATTGACTCAACTTTTCGAAAAAATTACTTTCAGAATAATTAAAAGACAAATCTCAGGCTAAATTACAGCTCGTTCCTAAGGATATTTTGTATATGAGGTTTCCTTTTCTGGCGGAAAAATCAGTAACGAAATTCGACGTAAAATTACGTGGTTTTAAAAACAAACTTTAAACACAGTTAAATTTAGATTTATATTTTCGAGTGAAAACAAAATTGGGAAATATTTTAATTTAACAGATAAATCCCTTTAACCTCTATGCTCATCAGTAAACATATCACTACAAGTGCGGTGACTGCGATACCACCTACATAGGAAAGACAATAACAAGCCTTTCCGTATTACGTATTGATGAGCATAAGGTATTTCTTTAGAAAGCTCTAGACATTTACAAATCATCCCCCTATTCAGCTATAAATGCTAATTCTCTTCAGGAAAACGACCATATAAACATGATACGAATTTTGGAATATTAACCCAAACTGAGGAACCCGATCTTCAGTTGTTAGAATCCTGCATATTATCATTCAAATGACGCTTAAATGAAAATTTAAGATTTACAGTCCTTTATATGAAGTGAGATTTTCTTAAATCATGAAACTCTTAGCTGCATAATATTTAATCTTTAATTTATCTATATGGTTTATTTATTTACTTTATATTTTTTTAAGCTTTTTAATTAAATTTACATAATATTTTGTTTTAAAATTTTATTCATTATATTATAAGTCTTGAAAATGGGAAGAAGGATTCTTTACCCGAAACTATTCGGCTAATAAATAATTTACAAATGTTTCAAAATTCGTTTTGGTCATACTTAACTATTATTATAATATATATATATATATATATATATATATAATATATATATAGTTATATATAATATATATATATATATTATATATATATATATACTATATATATATAATATATATATATATATTTTACAGTTGTCACACACTCACGGGGCAGAGGCCTTTTCAGGGAAGGGGTGTGCACGCCTAAAATTTCAGCCGCTACGCGTAAATTACGCAAGATGAGCAGCCAGACGGCAAGGCTTTAAAGTGAGGGAGATTGAATTCAGAAGGAAACACAGAAGATGGAAGAGAATTTCATAGAACAAAGTAGTGGGCAGAAAGAAGGAAGACCTAGCGAACTACCTGGAGTTACATATCTACAGAAAACTCGTGCGCAGACACAGCACCCCCTTGTGCTACGAGGGCGTCGTAAAGGTGGTGTATGGGGGGGGGGGGGGGTGGTGTGGGTTGTAAGTTCCCTCGAACACCTGGCGCTGCGGTACCTATAGAAAAGAGATAAAGTACCAACATCGCGCAGCAAAGATAGAGAGTCAAGTGAACCGGAAAGTACAGAACAGTTTATGAGCCTTTTGGCTTTTGACTCGACCCTGTCCAAAAGTCGGGTGAACCAGAGCCCCCAGATATGAGAACAGTACTCCATACAAGGGCGGATGAATACCCTTGTATATCTGGAGTAACTGAGCCAGAGAAAAAATCTTGCGCAGTCTAAACAGAACACCCAGTTTCTTTGAGGCCACCCTAACAACCGTTTGATGTTGAGGTTTCCAAGACATATTTTTTGTTTATGTTAAGGCAAGGATGTTTATATTTTGTCAACAGGAGTGACGAGAGAACCGTCAAAAGAGATAGGAAAGTTAGAAGGTGTTTTAGAGAGGGAGATTTGTAGTTGAGTTTTTAAAGAATTGAATTTCACAAGGTTGAGACGACCCCAATTTGAAATTCTATCCAGATCACCGAGAATAGAATCGGAAAGATTAAGACGAGAGGCAATTCTAGAAGTAAAAGAGGGAGCAGAATTGAAATGAGTTGAAGAATGAAGGGTCGAGTCATCGGCATATGAGTGGAAGAGTTCCAGCTGTGCAGGTGAGAAGATCATTAATGAAAAGTAAGATAAAGTAGGAGATAAGACAGAACTGAGGAACACCACAATATGACAGAAAAAGAAAGAAGGAAGTGCGCTCCATCAACGCACAAAGCCGATATTGAGGGGCGGACTTGAAAGAA
>JABUQX010004456.1:15000-24457 GCA_015478945.1 Trachelipus rathkii
TTCGCGTCCTTCAATGGCGTCCATTTTTTGTTACTCCATGACAACGCCACACAGCACACTGCACAGGTCATCCAACGGTACCTAAAACAGGTAGGGATTTCTCGCCATTTCTGCGAGGAGCCCGGACATGAATCCCATTGAACATGTTTGGGATTTGTTGGGTAGGCGTGTTAGAGCCAGTGAACATGCTCCGTCCACACTCAGTGAGCTTGCAAACGCTTTGACAACATCCCACAGGAGACCATCTCCAAGATCATTTCATCAATGCCGAATCGCTTGGAGGAAATTGGAAGGGCCAGAGGGGGTACAACCCATTATTAGACACCTTTATGCTGCATTTCACATTGCAATTTGTAGAATATTGTTGTTGATTAATAAAATCATCATATTCATATTTTTTTCGTTTTCTTTATTATGCCATTTAATTCCCTACACACTGTCGTTACATACAGTTTATACATTTATAACCCTGTGCAACACTCCCGAGTTAGGTATGAACCAAATAAAACCAAACTCTATCCCTACATTTCCCAATATGAAAGAGTTTAAATTATATTTACGGGTGATGCATTAAATTTGTCCGCGAGTTTATATATATATATATACTATCATATAGTACTATATATATTTATATATATAGTATATATATATATATATATATAATATGGACAATATATTTTTTATTGATTTGTATCTATATATATATAATATTATTTATATATTTATATATATTAGTGTGTAATTATTAATTTTTTTTGTTATATTTTTATATATATATATATATATATATATATATATATATATATATATATATATATATATATATATATATATATATATATATATATATATATATATATATATATATATTCTCACTCACTTGATACAAGATCATACACTCGCAAGTGATCATGAGGCTACTCCTTTGGCGCCACCCCCCACAGTATCACTTGCCGTCACCCCCCGGGGTACGCGTACCTAGCCTTTGGAGACCACTGCCCTAGAGACAAGAAGATGGGAAGGAAATTAATAGATGCTTACAAAATACTAAATAAATATGACAATATAAGTTACAGGCAGTTCTTTAGATATGATTTTAATGAAGTAACACGAAATAATTTTTTTTGGCAGTTATCACCACCACTCACGGGCAGAGCCCTATTCAAGTAGGGGGTGTTGTACGCTTAAAAGTTCACCCTCTAGCTCAAATTACGCAGATGAGCACAGACGCAGGCTTTAAAGTGAAGGAGATTGAATTCAGCAGGAAACACAGAAGATGGAAGAGAATTCCACAGAACAGAGGTGGCAGTAAACAAGGAAGCCCCGCAGCGAACTAGCCAGGAGTTACGAATATCAACACAAAACTCGTGCACAGATACAGCACCCCTTGTGCTACTAGGGCTTAGTAAAGGTGGTGGTACGCAAGTGATAAGTTCCTCGACCACCTGCCGCTGCGGTACCTATAGAAAAGAGATAAACACCAACATCGCGCCGCAAAGATAGAGGGTCAAGTGAACTGAAAGTATACAGAACAGTTCATAAGCCTTTTGGCCTTTGACTCGACCCTGTCCAATAGCCGAGTGAAATCAGAGCCCCTCCAGATATGAGAGCAGTACTCCATACAAGGGCAGATGAGACCCTTATATGACTGGAGTAACCGAGGAGAGGAAAAAAAAAGTGGACATAAACTTTCTCACAAACGATTTCAAACCACTATATTGTTTTTTTCTCGTTCAACGTAATTAAGAAGTGGAATAGTCTTTCTTATGAAATAGCAAACAGCGACAACATCAATTCATTCATGAAAATGTTAGATATACATTTTAAGGAAAGTGGTCATTTTCAACTCGATTTTTACTTTATTCAAACACTAGAATTAGTGACCAGATTGTCGACAATTTTTTCAAAGCTCGACCAAATTGTGTTTTTTTTTATTATTATTATTATTGTTGCTGTTAGTTAACGCACTGTAGCTTCAAGCCCCTTGTTTCAGAATGGGAAAGGGAGGTATTAGTTGCAACCGCAAGCTAAAGAATTTCCTTTTCACACCATGACGGTAAAGGAGATCCTTTGGCAATCATACATTTGTTGATGTTAAAACCGAAATTCTCTCACGTTCTGCGGGACCTGATAAAGTGAGGTCATCGCCTTCTCCACCAACATAGCAACACCTTAGTTAATCAGAGGCCCTGCGGGACTCCCTCTTTCTCATGGGCTTCAGTAGCATGTCAACCTCTTCTTCCGTTGCATTCTTGCTCAAATCGGAGTATCTCTATTCTATGTATTGTGTTTTGGTCCTGTTTCTTTGTGTACTCAAGCACAAAGCAGTGCCGCCAATATTTTTAAACTTTTTATTAATCAATTGAATTTATGTGTAATTCTAATTGCATGTTGTAAATAATAGTGTGTGTCGTGCTTTTATAAATTATTTTCGTGCTTATAAATTTACGTCACCCTACACTAAGTAAGTCATTGTGTGTAAGAATTGGAGAGTATGCAGAAATCAAGTAAGTGCTTTATCTTTTGTTTTACACACGAGATTAAATAATTGTATTTGTGAATGTACATGCATCTCTCTTACTGTCACTACTAAAGTAGTTTCATCTAATTAGAGATACATTAAACACATACTATCCTGTCTCTTTTAACCTTCACGTGGCTGTAACACTTTTTTTTCTTACTGAAGGACTTTTAGAATTATTCTTTTTTATTCTAGAAGGGGGACCGTTATCGAGGGGGGTGCGATAATATGCATGCATGTATGGGTGTTTAATGTACATGTGTATGCATACCACCCCCCCGCGATGACGGGGGCAGTGGTGGATATTTCACATTACAAATTATCATAATTATCAGATTATCATATGTTTATACCCCGGCATTCTTTTTATTATTATTTGGTGCCTCTGTGTATTGTGTTTTCGAGCAAGCAGTACTCGTTAAAGTACTGAATGCAAAGAGGGAGATTTGAGCAACTCTTTCCTTTTTCCAACAAGTAAAGGAGATAAAGGGGGAATAGGGAATAGAAAGGGGGGAAGGGATTTGCATATTACCCCTTCAGTAGCTCGATCATTAATTTTTCCCCACTTAAAGGGGTTTCTTGAAAAGATATAGAAAAATCAAACTAGAACTAGTGAAATCGTTTCGCAAAATATTTGACATCCGCATCGGCAATTCAAAATTTTGAAATATCCGCATCCGCAATTATTAAATGGGGATATTGCGAATGTATAAAATATCGAAAATTATTAATTTATTTTCTAGTTCTTGATTAATTTTTTGGATAGTATGAACAAGAAAATTAAATAATATTATTTTTATTTCATATATATATATATATATATATATATAATATAATATATATAATATATATATATATATATATATATATATATATATATATATATATATATATATATATATATATTATATATATATTATACTATATATATTATTGATAATCTCCGAATTAATTCGAAACAGAAATCATCAATTGTACAATAAGCAGGCCCCTCCAACTCTCTTCCATTCTCCATCAGTCTAATAATACCTTCCCCTATTACCCCTACCTCTAATTCCTTCATCACCCCATCCATGCACAAATTAAATAACCAAGGAGATATAAAAGATCTGCCTCATCGACTATTAATATTAAACACATTCTCCTCATTACTATTCTTCTTTTCCTCATTATTATCATTTTCCCCACTAGAAGCATCTGCCATTAACACCCATAAATATCACTAACACCCGTCACCTATCTTCCCTATTAATCCTGTCAAACACCTACTGAAAGTCCATAAAACCTTAATACAATTTATTCTCCATTCTCATTTTCTTAATCATTTGTTTCAATGTGAAGATTTGATCTGCACAACCTCTACCACTTATAAATGCACCTTGCTCTTCGCCGATCAGTCATTCGAAGCACTCTTCCGAACAAAATACAAGCAAATATCTTCACTACAACACTCAATAAACTAATTTTCCTATAGTTCCTACAGTTACCTTTATCCACATCCAGTCAATCTTAATCTTGCCTCCAATCTTGATCATTTCACTAATAATTCCATCTATACCTGCTGATTTATCATTCTTCTATTTTCTCACTCTACTATTACCTCCTCCCTACTAATTACTTAGTGCCCAAAATAACTATTTCTTCTTACGCTACCAAAACCACACACATTCACTGTCACTTCTTCATTACTGCCAATGTTATGCAGATTTTCAAAGTGTTACTTCCACCCTCTCCTCGCATCCATTTTATTAGTCAGGAAAGTACCATCCCTATTCATTAATCAATGAAGATTTTCCTTACTCTCTCTAACTAACTAACCCCCACTAACTTAATCTTACACGAAACAAAATAATGGCCTGATATTCCAATATCCAACCCCGTCACTGATTTAACGTCCATCAAATACTTCAATATCTTCTTCACCAACATAAAATCAATAATACTTTTAACTTCTGTCCCATCTCTACCTACCCCATCCCTCGTCGTATACGTATGAATACTCTTGTGCTAGAAGAATGTATTACTTACACAGATACCCCTCTCCTTAAAGAAATCAATCACCTTCATACCATGCTCATCTTCTCCCACAGCTCCAAAGGCACCAATTATGCAATCCCTTTTTCGATCACTTATTCAACCATTCAAGTAGCCCAGTGCAATCACTCCGAAGCCCCCTACTCACTGCAACCAAAACATCATTCAGATTATCCCAAGAAAGTCACATTCTCCTCAACTTCACCCTCAGATGAACCATATGTTACAACCACACATACCTTAACCTTTTCAAATTTAAATTTAACAATTAAAATTCTAGTACTTACAGAAACAAAATCCACTATAGCTCAGTGCCAACTTGTAACTCTCTCTCTCTCTCTCTCTCTCTCTCTCCTCTCTCATCACACCTCTTTATCCCTCTCTCTCTCTCTCTCCTCTTCTCTCTCACTGCTCCTCTCGTCTCTATTCTTCGTCTCTCTCCTCTCTATATATATATGATATTATATAATATAATATATATACTATATATAAATAATAATATATAATATATATTATATATATATATTATATATATTATATATATATATATATATATATTTATATATATATATATATATATATATATATTATATATATAATATATTATAATATATATATATATATATAATATATATAATATATACTATATAATAATGTAATAATAATTTTTGAACCTAATTATAGCTTTAATATATATGAAATGGAACAATCCCGATGTGCCTTCGCACCGCGGATGTGCAAGATTAAACATCCACATTCGCGGATGTGGAAACGTTAGACATCCGCATCAGTGGATATTGACAATTTGAACATCGATACATCACTAATATTTATATATAATATGATAATATATATATAATATTATATATTAATATATATATACTATTATATATATAATATATATATATATATATAATTATATATATACATAGTATATATATATTTAGTGATGTATCGGATGTCAAAATTTAATACCACCCTGAAAATGCGGATGGTGACAGCAATGTCTAATTATATATATATATAGTATTATATATATATATATAATACCTATATATTATATAATTTTATATATATAATATAATATATATTAATATATATATATATATATATATATATATATATATATATATATATATATATATTATATATATATAAAACTCTCTTCCCCCTCAATGGCATGGTCCCCTCTAGGAAAAGAACACGATCTGTCCAGTGAGGCCCATACGCAGAAAGGTCCTTGGATTATACGGCCTAACCACGGCTAAATCCACTGACTGGCCAGGCCTATCGCGGATGCCGGGAAGTTTTCCCATTAGTAGCAAAGCACGCTACCATTGTACTCATTAACGTCTGAGTGGGACGAAGCTAGAGTTAATAGAGAATAGCTCACATTCTCTCGTTCCACCCAGTCTCGAACCTGGGCCCTCTCGCTTGCTAGGCGAGTGCTCTAAATCTGAGATAGGAGAGCTCCTTATATATATATATATATATATATATATATATAAATATATTATATATATATATATAATATAATATATATATATTATAATATATATATATATATATATATATTACAATATAATATATATAATATATATATATATAGAATTATTATAAATAATGATAATATATATATATAATATATATATATATATATATATATATAATATATATATATATATCTCTTATATGTTTTATATATATATATCACCCCATGACACCCCAGCGTCCAATGGTTCGCCCTTCTGGCGCTCAAATCCACACTCTTTTTACACAGGAGTAGACTCATCGTATTGCATACAGACCATAAAACACTACTACTATTACAGACAACACCTTTTTTACATTTACATTTATCCCTGTGTTGGAAGGAGAAAGAGTTCCCACAGCATATGTTATGAGTGTCTTAGGAGGTGACTAAAGGGACAGTGGTAGTTGGGTTGGTGACCCGCTACCACTTATTTATACCATAGGAACGCTTATGCATGTCTTGGACCTGGCCGTGATTGTCTTTAAATAAATCTTGCTTCTTTTGGCAAAATTTTATGAATCGTCCGCATTCATGAAATGTTAAAGGAATAAATGGTGAGGAGAAGAGAAGAGAGGTGATGGATGTATTTAGATAGGGCAAATTTGATTTGCTTTCCGTGATTGAAACAAAGATGAAAGGAAGTTGTGTGGTGTGAAATGTGTTTGTGCTGGAGAAGAAAGAAATGAGAGGTGGAGAGAAAGAGTTTTGATTTTGATGAATGACCTATGGCACAGAGCTATGATGGATTTTGCTTGTGTGAGTACTAGAAATCTAATTATTTAACTTAAGTTTGGGAAGGCCAGAATATGTGTGGTTATAACAGATGGACAATCTGATGGTTATGTTCTGGAAAGTATGGCTTTCTCGGATAATCTAAATGATGTTTTGGATGGAGTGAGTAGGAGCTTCAGATTGATTAAATGTGTACTTTAAAAGGTTGGATAGGTAATCGAGAAAGGGATGGTATAACTGGTGCCTTTGGGATTTCGGGAGAAAATTAGAATGTTAGGAAGGGGATTAACTTCTGTGAAGAGAGAGGTATGTGTGTTAGTAATACATTCTTCGGGCACAAAATTATACATAAGTATATGAGAGTTGGGTAGGTATGATGGTATCGAAGTGAAAAGTATGATTGATTTTGTGCTGGTGAAGAAAGAGATGTTGAAGTATGTGATGGACGTTAAATCAGTGAGGGGGTTGGGGATGGGAATATCAGATCATTATGTGTTCTATGTAAGATTATGTTAGTGGGGGCATGAATGGAGAGGAAAGAGATAAGGAAGGAAGTGGGGAGAATTAAGAATGAGAAGGTAATTGAACGAAGTTATAAGGAAAGTATGTGAGAGCACTTGCAAATATATCAGTTGAATATGAACAAGATGAAACTGAACAAATCTGGACGCAAATGAAGAAAGCTTTTGTTAGTAGTGCAAGAGAATTATGTTCATGTGCTTAAATAGGATGTAAGAATGTCAATAGTGAGTGGTGGAATGAAGAGAAGATGTAAGCAGTTAGAATTAAAAGGAAAGAGTTGCGGCTGAATGCGTTAAAAGCCAATGATGAGGTCTCAAAAGAAAGGTTTATGGAAATATATAAGGAGGGAAAAAGGAAGACAAAAAGTTTCATTTATAGGAGGAAAAAAATAAGTTAAATGAACAGTTTGGAAAAAGGAAAAATGGTAACTTACAAGGAAATAGGAAGCTCTTCTGGAAATAAGTATGGAAGGTAAAGCATGAGACTGAGGGGAGCTTTCATAGAATAATGAATAGGGATGGTATTTTCGTGACTGATGAAATGAGGGGAACACTTCGAAATCTGCATAACTTTGACAGTAACGAAGGGGTGATAATTAATGTGTGTGGGTTTGATAGTGTAAGAAGAAATATATATTTTGGGGATGAGGTAATTAATAGGGAGGAGATAATGGGTAGAGTGAGAAAGTTGAAAAATCGTAAATCCCCAGGTATAGATGGAATTACTGGTGAAATGATAAAATATTGAGGCGAGATTGTGATTGAATGGATATGGAAGTTGTATAACAAAGCATTTATGAAGGGCATAGTTCAGAAGGATTGAAGGAGACCAGTAATAGTACCCTTACCTTATAAATGGTAGTGTAGATAAGGAGAACTGTAGGAACTATAGGGAAATTAGCTTATTGAGTGTTAGAGGGAAGATATGAGTATATGCTGATATTTTGCTTAAATTGTCTTCCGAGTGACTGAGGGAATTAGCGAAAAAGTAGTTTCACATTGAAACAAATGGTTGAGGAAATGAGAGAGAAGATAAATAAATTATATTTAGGTTTTATGGATTTGAAACAGGCATATGATAGGATTAATAGGGAAGCTCTATGGGAGGTGTTAGTGATATATGGTGTTCGTGGAAAACTTTTGAATGAAATCAAAAGTATGTATGTCGATAGTGGAGCGTGTGTAAGAATTAATGAAGTTGAAAGTGAAAGATTCAATATTAATAGTGAAATGAGGCATGGATGTGTTATGTCACCTTAACTATTTAATTTGTATCTGGATGGGGTAATGGAAGAATTAGAGGTAAGGGTAGTAGGGGAATGTGTTAGGTTGATGGAGAAAGGAAGAGAGTGGAAGGTACCCTTCTATCGTACGCTGAGGATTTGGTTTTGCATGGCGAATTTGAAGAAAGTTTGAGAGGATTGGTAGAGGAGTTTAGCAGTGTGTGTAATAAGAGGGATTTGAAGATAAATTAAGATAAGAGCAAGGTGATGATAATTAATGAATGAGGAGAGTCCGATGTGTGGAAATATGTTGGATGGAGATTAATTGGAACTAGGGACCGACCGGGGCGGGAATTTTGCCGGGGCCGGGGCCGGGGCCGGTTCTGCTCTAATTTAGCCGGGGCCGGGGCCGGGGCCGGGGCCGGGGTTAGCTAAAATTAGAAATGTAAGTCAAAAACACTGAAAGTCTTAAAACTTAGGATGAAAATTTAATATAATTTCAATTAATTAATAATTTTGATAATTAATTTTTTAATTATAAAGAAGGAATACATTTAATTAATCTTCAATTAAAAAAGATATTTTCGAAAGAAAATTTTTAGAAAATAATTGATTTTCTTGAAGAATAAGTTGTATTAAATATATATATTATATATATATATATATATATAATATATATATATAATACTATATATATATATATATAATATATATATAATATATATATATATATATATATATATATAATTGTATTATATAAAAAAATATGTATAAATATATATATATATATATATAAAGAACAAAGTAATTTAAAACCACTAAGAAATAAACAGAGATATTAAAATTTCTTTAAAAAAATTAAGAAGTTTACATTTCGAGACTTTAACGCAGT
>JABUQX010004457.1:0-5000 GCA_015478945.1 Trachelipus rathkii
GTATGTGTGTTTAGTAATACTTTCTTTAACAAAGAGATTCATAAGGTATCTAAGAGTTGGTGTAGTAAAGAGTATCGAAGTGAAAGTAATGATTTATTTATGTTGGTGAAGAAGAATGTTGAAAAGTCATGTGTGGAATATTAATCAGTGAGGGGGTAGGAACGGGATTATCGATCATATATGTGTTTTATTAAGATTAGGTTAGTGGGGCTTGGATGAAGAGGAAGGTGATAAGGAAAGAAGTGGGAAAATTAAGAGTGACGAGCTAAGTGAAGCAAGGTAATAAGTATTTAAGAGCGCTTTCAAGTAAATCAGTTGAATGTTGAAGAGTTGAACTGAACAGATCTCGCAAGCAAATGAAGCGAAGCGGCTGTTAGTATGCAGAAGAAAGTATGTGGCATGTGCCTAAAGTAAGGAGTAAGAATGTTAACGAGTGAGTGGTGGAATGAAGAGGTGATGCAAGGCGGTTAAAAGTAAAAAAGAAACGTGTGTTAAGACATGTACTAAAGCCAGTTGATCGAGGTTTCAGAAGCAGCTTTTGGAAATTATATAAGGAGGAAAAAGGAACACTAAAAGATGCATAAGTAGGAGGAAAAAAAGAGTTAAATGAACAGTTTGGAAGGAGGTTGAAGTGGGGACTTACCAAGGGAAAATAGGAAAGCTCTTCTGAAGGAACTGCGAAATGTTAAGAATGGGAAAAGGAGCCAGCCGCTTAGAATAATGAATAGGGGATGGTAGCTTTCCCGTAACGCGATAAATGAAAATATAGAGGTTGTGAAGGAAACATTCGAAAGTCAGCATACAATTGGCAGTAATAAAAGAGGTGCAGTGAATGCGTGTGAGGTTTGAATTGCGCAAGAAGAAATAGTTATTTTGGAGATGAGGTCATAGTCTAGGATGGAAGGTAATGGGTAGATTTGAGAAAGTTGAAGAATGGTAAATCTGCAGGTATAGATGAAATTACTACATGAAATGATCAAGAACGGAGCGAGATGGTGATTGATTAGGATTTGGAACTGTTGTGTAACAAGGCGTTTATGGAGGATATAGTTCCAAGGGATTGGAGGAGCAGTAATTAATAGTACCCCTTATATAAGGGTAAGGGAGATAAGGGTACTGGCAGGAATTATAAGGGAATTAGTTTTTTGAGTGTTGTGGGAAGAATATGCTGGTAATTTGGTCGAAGAGTGAGTTGGTCTGACTGAAAGACTGAATTGGTGAAGAACAAGGCGAGTTTAGAATGTGGTAGAGATGTGTGGTCGATTTTCTTTACACTGAAACAAATGATTGCAGAAAATGAGAAGAGAAGAAGAATAAATTGTTATTTAGCGTTTTATTGATTTGCTACAGGCGTATGATAGGATTAATAAGGAAGCTGTGTGGCAGGTGTTGTGATATATAGTGTTGGTGGTAGGTTTCTGAATGGAATCAAAAGTATGTATGACTATAAGGAGGCGTGTGTAAGAATAAATGGAGTCGAAAGTGATTGGTTTAATATTAATAGCGGAGTGAGGCAGGAAATGTGTTATGCCTCCGGGGTTATTCAATTTTATATGGATGGTTATGAAAGAATTCAGAGGTGGGCTGGCAGGGGGGATGGTGTTAGAATGATGGAGAATGGAAGAGAGTGGAGGGTGCCCTACATATTATATGCGGACAATTTGGTTTTGTTTTGCGGATCTGAAGAGAGTTTGAGAGGATTGGTAGAGAGATTTGGCAGGGCGTGTAAAAGGGGGGGGGGTTTGAAAGTAAACGTAGATAAGAATAAGGTTATGGTTGTGAGTGAGGACAGTCCTCGGTGTGAAGTTATGTTAGATGGTGAGCAGCTGGAACAAGTGTCTGAGTTTAAATATTTAGGATATATGTGGCATGAAAAGGGAACGGATGATACAGATTGTAGTAGGAAAGTTGTGAATGGCAGGAAGATGCCTGGTTAAATTAAATCGTTGGTGGATGTAAATGGGCTAAGTCTTGAGTGCGCTAGGGTCTTACATGAGGGTATGTTGTTACCTTTGTTAATGTATAGTAATGAGACTATGGTCTGGAATAAGAGGTGTAGATATAAAGTACAATGTGTTCAGGTGACCAATCTTAGGATTAATAGGGAAGCTTTGTGGCAGGTGTTAGTGATATTGGTGTTGGTGGGAGGCTTACACCCAACACCATATATTACTAACACCTGACACAGAGCCTCCCTATTATTCATGTCATACGCCTGTTTCAAGTCTGTACAACCTAAATACAATATCTTCTCTTTTCTCAATCATTTGTTTCAATGTAAAGATTTGATCTTTAAATCCTCTACCACTTCTAAATGCACCATGTTCTTCGCCAATTAGTCCCTCAGTCCCTCGATGTGCTCTTTCAACCAAAATACCAGCATATATCTTCCCTACAACACTCAATAAACTAATTAATCAATAGGCAATATAGTTCCCCCTATGATCCTATCTCCCTTACCCTTATATTAAGGTATTATTATTACTGCTCTTCTCCAATCCTTTGGAACTATACCCTCCATAAATGCTTTGTTGTACAACTTCCATATCCTGTTCATCACAAATCACAATCTCACCTTCATTCTTGATCATTTCAGGTGTAATTTCATATATAACTGAAGATTTAACATTCGTCAAGTTTCTCACTCTACCTATTACCTCCTCCCTACTAAAGCCTTTTTCGTTTTTGCATTTGTGCTAACAAAATGCTTGTTTGCATTCGTTTTTGTCAAACTTAGCGCAAAATCGTAAAAAAAGGCTCACCAAACATAAAGAATTTCCCTAATTCTGTGTAATATAGAATAAAATTCTGTATAAAATAGCAATCTTACACAATTAAGGAAATTCCTTACGATTGATGATGAGCATTTTTTTACGATTTTGCGCTAAGATTGACAAAAACGAACGCAAACTTAAGCATTTTTTTAGCACAAATGCAAAAACGAAAACTGCTCAATTAACTCATCCCCGAAATACCTTTTTCTTCCTACATAATAATAATAATAATAATAATAATAATAATAATAATAATAATAATAATAATAATAATAATAATAATAATAATAATAATAATAATAATAATAATAATAATAATAATAATAATAATAATAATAATAATAATAATAATAATAATTATAATTACAATTGCAATTACAATCACAATTACAATTACAATTACAATAATAATAATAATAATAATAATAATAATAATAATAATAATAATAATAATAATAATAATAATAATAATAATAATAATAATAATAATAATAGTAAAATAATAATATAATATAATGAACAATTATAATTACATTACAATTAAATTACAATTACAATTACAATTACAATTACAATTACAATTACAATTACAATTATAATTATAATTATAATTATTATTATTATTATTATTATTATTATTATTATTATTATTATTATTAATTACTTATTATTATTATATTATTATTATTATTATTATTATTATTATTAATTATTATTAATTATTATTATTATTATTATTATTATTATTATTATTATTATTATTATTATTATTATTATTATTATTATTATTATTATTATTATTATTATTATTATTATTTTATTATATTATTACTGTTATTATTAATTATTATATATTGATTATTATTATTATTATTTATTGCAATAGCAATAAAGCTAGTGTAACTAAATAGGTATTTAAAATTAGGAGGGAATTAACCCAATGAGATTGAAGCTTGCCCATTTTTGTATTTCAATAGCAAGCATTTTTTTTGAAGTTTTTAGAGAATGAAGAAGAGTAGTTGATTCCTAAAAAAATTTTAGGAAGCCCATTACACTCTTCAATGCTCTTGTACGATGTGCATCTCCGATAGTTAGCGTGTGTTTTGCTTTATCTAAGCCCTAAGGTATGCGATTTTGTGCTTCACAGATTGTCATTCCTCCCATTTCGATTATGCTTAATTATGTTGGTTAGTAGTTCATTTGATGCTCCACTTATGACTTTAATAATGCAGTAATATTGTAAGGGTGAATTTAAGTTATACCATATAATTTCATTTTGGAATAATATCTGAATGTTGTGAATTTATTACTCATAGTAATCACGAAATCGGGATAATACTCGAATGTGCTTACTGTGCAATATAGATTTATTAATAAATATTTTTGAAAGAAGTTATTTATCTTTATGAATGCATAATTTGAATAGAAAAGTTTGATAATGAGACTATTAATTGGTTCTCCGAAAGGAAATCCATGCATATCATCAAAGATAGAAAATAATAATTTTACAAACGGGATCTGATTTATGATTACATAAATAGGGCGTATTAAATCTGTTATTCTTTAGTATTTTTTTCTTTTTTAAAATTATTTACTATCCTAGGCTGGGCACCGGTGCCGGTGAATTTTTGGCCTGCTCCAACTCCGGTTCCGGCTCCATCATTTTAAAATTAGTCGACTTTGGCTCCAGCGTTTTAAAATTAACCAGTTCCGGCTCCACACAAAACCTTGCGGCTCCCCGGCTCATGCTCCAAGCTCCGGAGCCGGCTCCGCAGCCCTGGCTCTAGGTGTCTATATTACGGTTCGATACTAGAATAACAGTGTCATCTGCTTATTATGAGTGCAGCAAATTATGACAGATTTGGAGGCCATTAGTAATTCTGTTGAAAAAATTGGTACCCCAAATTGGCCCCTGAGGTATTGCTTGAGAAATTGCAGCGATGGAGGAAGATATTTCTACTAATTGAACGTTTTGTGTTCCCTGCTGAATAAATTAAGGTCAAGAATTAATATCATTAATTGCATCACTTTTAACTCTTCAGTAAATATAAAAATAATAATATAGACAAATAATAATAATAATAATAATAATAATTAATAATAATAATAATAATAATAATACATAATAAATAAAAAAAAATAAAAATAATAAATAATAATATAATAATAATAATAATAATAATAATAATAATAATAATAATAATAATAATAATAAAATAATAATAA
>JABUQX010004458.1:0-12500 GCA_015478945.1 Trachelipus rathkii
CATGCTGAAAAATAAAAATTTCATAAAAAAATACATTTTAAAGATAGAGCAAAATCATATATTTTATTCAGAAACATATTAATAGCTGAATATTGAACTTAAATCTGTGGTTATTACGATACTAAATTTTATTTACCATTACAGCAATACCGCTTGAATTTGCATCAAGTTTTTAATATTATATATGTATATTTATTATATAATGTATATATATATATAGTATATCAGACACTCTAAATATATTATAATATATATTAATAAAATTACACGTATAGTATATTGATTATTTTTATATATTTATCAGTATCTATTTTTGAATATTTCATATTACTACATAAAAACCAAAATTTATATTCTATAGGTTACAAAGTGTTTCGATAATATATTGTATTTTATATAACAATATATTCACTCTGTAATATTATATTTTATATTTTCCAAGATATTGCTTGGTATATATATATATATACGAGTAATATACCTAGATATTATAGTTCTAATTATAATAATAATGGATAAATATTTTTTATTATATAAATTTAGGATATACGTTAAATATATATATTATTTAGGTTATTATTAATGACTATAGTATATAATGGTGATTATATATGTATATTTCCACGGCAAAATTCTCTGTAATAACCTTTCATTTATCATTCAGAGTCTGCGTTTTGAGATTTATTTAATACTTTCTGTCGTCTATATGGACAAAAGACATTCAACACTAGAGAGCTTTCGAAGAATTGACTAAAAATCGACAGGTATGATGGGATGACACATCAGTGGCTACAGACTTATCTACTATTGGTCAACTTGGAAGAGAGAAGAGGCTTTTATTGCAGTAACACAGAGAACACTTATAAGAAATATTTTAATATTATGATCTTTATTATATATATATCCTTGTTTATATCTGGAGATGGTGAGGACTAATTATAGAAGTCACTATTCCCTTAATAATATATAGTTCAGTAAATATATTTGTATTCTCCTTTTATCAACAGAAATGCGTAGCATAGATTGTCAACTTCTCTTATTTTAGCAGATAATAAATCTTCTTAAATATAATACAATTATTCATTAGACATTTAAATCAGAAATCGGTAGTTCTCTGTATAATGTAAATCTTTTGAGAGAGCAGTGGTTTATCGTGGGAACTTTAAAATACCTTGTGAGAGAGAGAGAGCTAAACAGCTTGATACAGTAAAATAAGTTAAACCGGAGATATTCCCGCCCCTGCACAAATACGTCTTTGCAATAATACAATTCAATCTTAACGATAATTGCAATGTGAATAATCTTCTTTGTAGGAATTATCATACAATGTGATATGGAATAATTAGACTTACTGTGTTTCTGCAACAGGTAGAATGGATAAACGATGATGCGGTCACTTCAACGACCAATGGAAATAGTAGCTTAGCTTAAGCATAGATTCATTTCGATTAAATGCATAGGAATGGCTTCACTTTATAATAAGAATATTCAACTTGTAAAATAATATCACACGAGTTATCTTAAAACATTAGATTAACTCTTAGAATGCTAAAACACAAATAATATCTTCTGCGTCAACAGCATTCTTTGGTTACATTACGACTCACTAATCACGACGAAGATACGAAAACCGAGAGTCAGACTCTCACTACTAATCGATAGCATTATACTATATTATTTACTATAATATCATTGGCTTAACAACAGATGGCTTGTCGGTTTGCACCTTCAATTTCCTAAACTTAACTATTTATACAGTATTTGAAATAGATTATGAATAATGCCTTGTTTTTCTCTTTTATTTCTATACTATGTGAATTAATAAATGTATATTATATTTGAAGCCTTGTAATGAAATAACCTCTCCCCTCCGAGAACGAAATTTTAATATTATAAATTTCTTTCTAGGTTGTACATTATTGAGTTTATTTAAAATAAAAAACAAAGCGGTGAATTCGAGATTTATATTCACACTTTCCTACAACATTATGATATATACTATGCATAGAACAGATTCACATTCTCCAAATCATATACCCAATTTCATTCTTCATGATCTCGGGTAAGCGTTTCAGGGAGATATAAAACATGTAACATAAAAAGAGTAATAAAATAAAATTCTATAAATCTCTAAAATATATCCATCTGCATCTCATTGAAACATCTACCATAAATTGCCAGCCATTTCAATGAAAGAATGGACACGAAAGGAACCTGAAAACACTAATCAGAAAATGACAAATCATTACGTTTGAAGAACAGGAAGGAAGATTACGAAATTCATTCAGATACAGGAGTGCTATGTAATATGGAGTGTGCACCTTATTAGAAGCCAACGAAGAAACGCGAGGACATCTGGCCGAATTTCCCATAAAATCGGAAATGGTGTTGTAAATGTACTATCACAGAAGTATGAGGTCAATTTCACGACTTCAAGTCGGATATATATCTGAACATACTCGAGAATAAGAGTGAACTTACCACTATATTCTATTCAAAACCCGAAATGAAATTGGAAAGTACTTATCAGTAACGAAAGTATTTCTTCAAGAGCGATTTATGACTAACTTGGATTCGACTATTTACATCATTTGGAATACGAATAGGATCCTGAAAAGAAGAATTCGAATATTGAACCGATTGTTCTTACAGAATTGGACAAGGATCTTACTTGAGCAACTTCTTGCAATATTGATGAGAAACTAGACATTCTTCCATCTACTGTCTATCTTGAGATATAGCTTTCCGTTTCATCATCTACCTATTATTGAAATGAACTTCTTGCCTTTGATCAGATTTTGAAGCTCATAATTTTTCTCTATTTTTGAGGAAAATTGGATCAAGAATAAGGATTCAGCAACAATTGAAAATTACAGCTATGCAAAGCGATCTCCACATCGTCCACTTTGCAAGCATGTAATAAAATCTTTGTTTCTCCCCCAGATTCCGACAAGCCCTGTACGGTCGACCCATGTTTATGTAATTTCTTTTAGGTATTTCAGAAGGTTTTATATCCTAATATAGTACAACATCACACTACCCACACGAAGAATATCCCTCTCCCAGCTTGTACTACGATTGTCTGGTTATGAATCTATGTTCGTTATTCATCATCAAGTATATTCCTTTGCTATCTCAACGAATCAATTCGATTACGTATTGCTAAGTTCTTTTAGATCTTCCCCATAGCTTTGGTTGAAATACTTTATTTATACTAGAAGGAAAGGTGTGATGATGTTATCTTACCATCGTAAGGGTAAGCGTTTATTATAACGAATAAATAACAAAATGGGACTTTGATCCCTAGCGTCTCATTGTAGGTGGCTGTTTCAAGGGGCACAATTGGAACGAAATGGAAAGGTTAAGGATGTCCAATCTACCGGAATGCCCTCACCTGACAGTAAACGACGCAAGTAATCTTTACTTGTAACCACAACGAGTTCGCAACAGTTTGTAGTTTCGTTGATAGGAGGAAGGATAGAAATTTCAACTTTTGGAATTTTCCAAAGCTTACATAGTAGCTGTTTGAAAAATGAAGGAACAAAATCACCTGCATCTTTCGCAAAAAGAACTGAAGGAGTGTTATGACGAACGATAATTCTATGAAGTAAAGCGTTTGCTATATGAACACCATTTAACGAAGGTATGGGACACAATTCGACATACCTTGTAAGTGAATCTTTGAAAACCAGAATATATTTAGAACCCGTTTTAGAACAAGGAGGAAGTGGTCCAATGATATCAGTGTGTATTCTACTAAACGGCTGATATGCGATTGGGTACTTGTAAATAGATGCACGCTTTGGAATGTTTCCCTTAACACGTAAACAAGAAGGACATTCTTTACAAAATTGCTGAACAAGCTTTGATAACTTCGGAAACGTGTAACGTTCTCTGATTCTTTTCTCGTGTGCGTAGAGGCACTCGCGCATGTGGCCAGCGCAAGACTGCAGTGATTGAGAATTCAATAATACAGCCTATAAACTAAGAATTTGGTTTTAACGTCAATTTGAGAATTATTTGCAAATCTCCTTCGGTAACATAATATAATATATTTTTAATATATGCATGTGGATAACAGAACGTGTTACCTTTTTCTTTGATAAACTTTATAATAGGAGCTAATCTTTCACATTTTTCTTGTTCGGTTTTAATCACCTCGAACGTAAGATTATAAAGCTTTTTATCTGTGAATGAAGAATCAATATTTGACACCAAAGATATAGGAGAAATAGAAGGTGGTGGACATCTTGAAAGAATGTCTGGAACAATATTCTTTTTACCTTCGATAAACAATATTTCTGGGTTAAATGCGTTAACCCTTACAGCCCATCTGGCCAATTTATGTGTCAGATCCTTACTTTTGAAAATTTGCACAACAGAGGTTTGTGATCTGTATAGATCTTTATTGGATACCCATAAACTATATTCCTAAATTTAGACAATGACCAAGTTATCGACAAGGCTTCTCTATCAATCGAGCTATAGTTTCTCTCGGCCTTGCTCAACATTCTTGAAGCGAATGATATTGGTCTGTCGTTACCATTTGAATCTCTCTGTGCGAGGACTGCCCCGAGACCTATCCCACTGGCGTCAGTACATAAAATAAACTCCTTATTGAAGTCTGGAAATTGCAATAAAGGTTCCATGATTAACTTTTGTTTAAGAATATCAAAAGCTTTTTGTTGTTCTTCTTGCCAGACAAATTTTACACCCTTTTTGAAAAGAGCTGTGATCGGCTGTGCAACAACAGAAAATTGAGGAATAAAATTGCGATAAAAACGATGTGAATCCCACGAAAGAACGTGCTGAACTAATATCTGTAGGTACTGGAAATGATTTGAGTACTTCTAACTTACTAGGATCTGCAGAAAGACCTTCACTACCAATAAGAAACACCCTAAATACAATAATGACCTTTTGAAAAAGTTTGCTTTTTCCAACTTAATTTTAAGCTTCGCATGCTTTAAAGCAATCAAACACTAAACCTTAAACATAACGGATCGTTGAATCTAATTATTTAGAATAAACAATTGTTCATCAAGATAAAAGATGAGGCGCGTGAATGAACTCCAACAGGTGAGAAGGAGCTGCTTCCATTAATTTGCAGAAGATCCTGAGAAGAAATTTTAAACTCACCATCTGAAGTTATTTAATAATGGTAGATGTCTTATTGTGTAGTAGAATTGCGGAGTATTAGGCTTGCTATCTTTATCGACTTCTTACGCATATCATACGATTTTGAATTGAAGATTCAGAAAAACTTATCGAGAATAAAACTTTCGCAAAAACCCTAACTTAGAAATAGTATTTTGCACATCTGGTAAAATAGGCAGTTTTGTAAAAGGAACAACATATTTGTTTAATCTTCTAAAATCTAAATAGTATTAATTAAACACACCTTTGACTGGAAGAACTAAGAGTGGATGCGAGTGAGGTGAATCGGATGATTCTATATATCCATCCAACATGCATTTGTTCACCCAGCTATCAATATCAGATTGAAATTTGTGCGGAAGGAGGTAGTTTGGAGTAAAAATATACATCGGACGATCGGACGTTAATTCTAAATTAAACTTACCCAAAGGACATACGTCGACACGATCGTTACTGAGAGCAACTACTTCTTTATTTTCTATTAAGAAATCAAGGATGGTTTCTAACTGTGACGCATCCTGTAACACCACTAAGTCCGCTTCTTTCTTCGACTTTGAAAGCAAAATTTCCCTATAAACATCACGTAATTCAGCGCTAGAAAGACCCTCGGATGTATCTATCCGGTTTATGTTTGAACAAGAACTACGAAAACCCAAAGAATTTGCTTTAGAAACCCTTGTATTTTTATCCATAGTGACTGGAGCTGAACTTAAATTAACACATTTGACTAAAATTGTGCCATCTTTTACACCACTTAACACATTGGCAAAAATGACATTTGAAACAATATTCTTCTCAGAAACGAGGTATACTTCTTCAGGGGGTAAGGTTCCCGCCTTTGAACGAACGTCAACGGACAAAATCGTCGTTGAATAAGCATTAAATTGAACGGTACTCGGCAAAAACAAATCATAACTTTCATCATCGAAAATTGAAAGTTCATGAATATAAGACTCGTGCTCGAAATTAATGTTTTGCAAAAAGAAACAGTATTATCGACTTTAAAATCGTCGTTAAGAACATTTTTATCATGCGATAAAGGATTAAAAACAGAATTTTTATCATCAAGGAGCGGACTCCACACAGTTAAAGGAATACTACTTGTGCCCCTTTCGTCATTCATAATTAACATTTCATTCTTTAAATCAAAAGAAATGGGCAACGAAGCGAGTACATCAGTGCCTAACAACATATTCCCACTGAAAGTACATTGGTTATTGACAATGATTACATGAATATTGAACAGTCTATCGTTCAACAGAAGCTGGAGTTTTACACGACCCAGATTTGGGATCACGTTTCCAGATATGGATTTCAGCACTATGTTATCCTCTTTCAATTCTAAAGGATAGTATTTTCTTAACCTTTCGAATGTCTGCAAGCGTAATAAAGAAACACCCGACCCAATATCTAAATAACTTGACATCTCGTAGATAAACTCATACTCTACCGTGAGTTTTACTTTTAGAAAATAGCTTTTACCTATTGCAGGATTATCATCTATTTTATACACATTTGAAACAGACGATGTATTATTGAAAATATTTGTAATATTAGCCTCTAATGGCGCAACTACGACGTTCTGAGGCAGAAAACTCGTAGCCTTTCTCAAAAATTCGACTTAGGAAAATAAGAAAACTGATTCTGATTTTGATCAAAAATCGGCGGATTACGGAAATTTGAGCATCGATTTCGTACTGATTGATGCGGAAAATAAGAATTATTAGAATACATTGCATGCCTTTGTGAGTTATATTTCTCAGATTTATAATGAAATTGCTTATTTGGATTATAATCAGGATCCAATAAGTGCACTTGAGACTCTAAATCGTTCTCTGAAAATTGGTACGTGTGCGGAGAATTGTTTCTACAACCTTTGTTTCCGGCTTTTCGCGGCTCGGTTTTTGAATAATTATTTGACCTACCTGTCATGCGGTTATCATAATTTGCACTCTTATGATATGAATTTGGCATATTGTAGCAATGATTTACCTGGTAACTTCCCCTTGAGTAGTTACTTTGACCCCTATGAAAATTAGAATTTGAACCCCTATGAACATTAGAATTTGAACCCCTATAGAAATTCGTCTGATTTCTTTCGTAATTTTCTCGCTCGACTGGCGTTATAACTTTCACCCTCTTAATACCCTGAGGTGAATAAGGTTCCCAGAACGTGCCCTGGCAGTTTCTTTGAGACCCCCGCATATGTGGCTTGTAACACATTGAACAAAAAGAACTGAACACGCATTCAGAAGTATGGTGGGCATGTCTTTCACAGTTACGACAAAACACACCTTTTTGCGTATTCTGAGGCCTTGGAGATAAGGAATTTGCATTTGAAAATGACTTTTGAGGATACCGAGGCTTACTTTTTACTGTATGAGCCTGGTGAAAAGATTGTGGAGCCACATTTTTCTCAGTTTGTGTGTGATACACTGTGGTAGAAAAATTTGGATTTGGAGCTTTATTATTTGACGCCGATGCAATCTTGCCATTATTTAAAGAGTGAGTTTTCTTCAAATATGTTTGAATCTGCCTTGGAATTGAATTATTAACATCAAAATCTTCGTGTATGACCCGTTGAAATTGAGGTTTGGAATTTGAATATAACATAGAAAATAAGAGTAAACGACGCTGCTCGTCACTAAACTTTACGTCATGCATTAACGCCGCTGAATCAAGGAAAGTTTGTAAAACTTTTTGAGCTTCCGTTATGAACTCTGGAAGTGAGTGATTATGAGACCATTTTACATTTATGAACTCACTGAAGGCTTCGAAAGAACTAATAGAGACCAAAGGATTTAAGCAATATGACAGATTCTTCTTAAAATCTTCCCAATTATCAGCCCGGAAGAGTTCCGGTGTATTTCTTATAAGATATGAAGCATTACCCTCCTTCATATTCACAAAACGTACATAGCTCCGCAATTTCTCGACATCGGAGGTTATCTGTTCATCCTGGAAGTATAAATCTATAGCAGTAAACCAGGATCCAAGCTCCGGACCAACCCAAGAATTGTTTATAAACCCTACTAACAGAGGTATGTTTGGCTTAGAGTGTCTCAAACGGTCTATGTTCAACGTTTGACGCTCCATGTTTGAAGAATTATTTAACTGAGAAAAAGAATGATTATTTAAATTGACGGATTCAGCCCCGTGAGCTATCTCTGCAGGAGGACTTTGCTCCGTTATATCGTGTGAGGAAACTTCAATGTTGTCCTCTGTATCAGAAGGCATTTAAAAATGAATGAATGAATTACGCGACCAGAAATATTAAACCCTATATTCAAAAAACACGAAAAATTCCCACAACAGCAGAAAATAGAAGGAAAATAATACAATAAGAAACCACGTAAGAATGGAATGCAAAACTTACTCTGGCGTACACTTTCTGGCAGTTGCTTCAATGATACTTCTGGACATAAATTAGTAAATAAATGAAAGGACGTTTGCCTTCAATAATAAATATTAAAATATATAGAAAAAAAAAATAATCTTTTTATTTGTAATAAAAAAAAAAAATTAATTTGATCCTTAATATTTAGGAAAAACTCTCCCAAAAAATGCCTTTATATCCTCGTTCGCGATGCAGCAGAGGAACTTCTTTTCGATTTTTATGTACTGTTTCTGATCATTTGAAAATCTGAAATTGTGGATTTCGCTGGAAGGATGCAATCTCTTCTTTGACAGGTACCTCAAAAACAATAAAGAACATTAATATACATGTAAATAAATATGTATAAACAAAACAAAATGTATATAACGAGAATCAATATATATATATATATATATATATATATATATATATATATATATATATATTTTCGGTTATAACTATTAAATTATTTTACATATCTTACTTTTATAATCATTTCTTATAACGGCTAGGCCTAGGCTATATAACCCAGTAAAAAAAATTTATTTGGCTTTAAAACTTTTGTAATTATTTAGACCAAAAAAAAAAATAAAAATAACCCGCCGTTTGCAAATGTAGCCCACTTGTATGACAAAAATAACCCATCCCCAAAAACCCTCTCTAGAGTGGCAATATGCTGTTATTAGTTATTAGAAGTATGTTACACGTTATTTTAATTAAATATAAATGAAAATAAAAAAAAAAAATTAATTAAAAAAAAAAAAAAGAAAAAAAAAAAAAAAAATTAAAAAAAACCCAAAAAAAACATCAAATTTAAAACAAGAAAATCAAAATTTTAATTACCTTAAAATAAATGAATTATGTATGTTGTTGGAGCTGGTTAATTGTATGCAGACTTTTGTTTCTTTTACTTTCTAGCACCCCACCTGCGTTCGTGGGTACTTTCCAATGCTGGCCTACTTTCCTGAGGTACTTTCCAGCTACTTTCCTTATTTCACGTATATTCCTGAGCTGTTTTTCGTATAATGTCATTGCCTTTTAGACTATGATGTCATCCCTCATGTACGTTTGTGAGGCTCAGCTACTTTCCTGAGCTACTTTCATGTATGTTCCTGAGTGCTTATGTACTTTCATGAGATTTTTTAACCCACTGCCACCCCTACCACCCTATGTTCTATCCTTCAATACTATGACATCATCACTCAGCTACTTTCCAAGCTTTCCTACTTTCATGTACTTTCCTGAGCGTTTTTCATATGATGTCATCACTTAGCTACTTTCCATGTTTCCAGCTACTTTCAATGCTTCTAGCTGTTTTCATGTACTTTCCTGAGCGTTTTCTGTATGATGTCATCACTCAGCTACTTTCCTGAGCGTTTTCTGTATGATGTCATCACTCAGCTACTTTCCTGAGCTACTTTCCATGTTTCCAGCTACTTTCCAAGCTACTTTCAATGCTTCTAGCTGTTTTCATGAATGTTCCTGAGTGCTCATGTACCTTCCTGAGCATTTTCCGTATGACGTCCTCACTCAGCTACTACTTTCCTGAACTACTTTCCATGTTTCCAGCTACTTTCCAAGCTACTTTCAATGCTTTTAGCTGTTTTCATGTACATTCTTGAGTGCTCATGTATTTTCCTGAGCGTTTTCAGTATGATGTCATCACTCAACTACTTTCCTGAGCTACTTTCCATGTTTCCAGCTACTTTCCAAGCTACTTTCCATGTTTCCAGCTACTTTCAATGCTTCTAGCTGTTTTCATGTACGTTCCTGAGTGCTCATGTACCTTCCTGAGCATTTTCCGTATGACGTCATCACTCAACTACTACTTTCCTGAGCTACTTTCCTAGCTACTTTCCATGTTTCCAGCTACTTTCATGAGTGTTTTTCATATGAAGTCATCACTGAGCTACTTTCATATACGTTCGTGAGGCTCATGTACATTCCTAGCTACTTTTTATGTGGGTTATTTTTGCATAACATTTTGCACTTTTGGGTTTTTTTAATTTTTTTTTTTTTTTTTTTTTTTTTTTTTAGACCCCACACTAAAAGATTAGAAAAAAGAACCATATAGCATGTTGTTAGAAGCTATAGCGCATATACATGCACATTTTCAATTAATTTGGAAGTGGGCTATTTTTATCATACAAGTGGGCTATATTTGAGGTTCACTTTGGAAGGTATGTGTGTGTTGAAGGGTTGCATAAAATTTGATGAAATTTGCTGTGGGATGAGATGAAAGATGGGACTAACATAATTTAATTAAATATTAACATAATTTACAGAGTTCTTAATGCAGCATTGGCTGCAAAAGTCCCAAAAATTCACTCCAAGTCCCTTTAAATTGTGTGAAAATTCTGAAAATTTTCAAAAATTTCCCAAAATTCAAAAAATCAACTTCGAACAATTATAACACCTTTTTTCACTCATACTCGATGGGATTAATAGGTGCACCAAATTTTTTGGTTCTACGCCTCATATATACTGAGATACAGAGTGGGCTATTTTTACGTAACCAAAACAGGCGGGTTACATTTAGGTAACAGTACTATATATATATACTGTATATATCCTATGATTTAAAAAAAAATATATATATATTTTCTTTTTTTTTACTATATATATATATATTTGGATAAGCTATTATATATTATAATATATATAGTATATTATTATATATATATATAATCATATATTATTATATATGATGATTTTTAGTCTTGTACTGAACTTGTACTGGAACCTCCCGCCAAATTTAAAATATCCCAGATTTTCATTCAGATAGCACACTTCACACAAGTCACCTTTTGTGGCTATAATCAATTTGTGAAAACAAATGGATAAATTTTTTTATTTTGAGTGGAAAAATTTTCATACAAAAAAAATACTTTTTCACTGCAACTGGAATTTCTCTCGCAAACAGTAGGAGAGGAAATGAGGAAGAAGAATATTTTTAATTTTTCTGCAAAAATTTTATTTGCAGTTGATAACTCGTCAGATGTAAGGGATTTTAGTATAGTAGAAAGAAACTTAATTAACGCATAAGCCTGCTCACATTCGTACAGGTGTACACCAAACTATCAGTATCTTGATATATGTTACATAAAGATATAATGACATATATGTAGAAATATATAAAATTCCCCTCTCCCTCCCCACAAAATATATAAATTTCAATAAATATTTATATCAATATTTATTCTAGTAGCATTTCAGAACATTTTAAAAACATCTGTTGATAAGTAAATAAACAGACGACGAAATTTTACAGTTATAATACAAGTCTCGTATAACTGCGTATAAACTAGAAATATCTGGTATGAAGCCCAATGAACCCGTCTATAGTATCTTTACTATTATAAAATCAACCCCGTTATTACATACAAAAACTAGCCTCTGACAGCCTATCTTGAACAATTAAGAATCTAGAATATTCTATACTCTATGAATACACAAAAATAAATAATAAAGTATTTTATACTATATAATTATATATATTCTTTATATATAATAATATAATTATTGTTCAAGCAATAAAAAAGTTATTAAAAAAATGTTAAAATATATTTTTAACAATGTGAATGAAATATTGAAACAAGGATTCTATGTTTCAGAAACGCGAGGCTACAACAGATAATTTGATTACGTCACTACGTCCACAGATGCCGCATCCAATTAGAATTGAGCAAAAATCGTATATATATTACTTATAACAGGCGAGGATTGAACCCAAATGACAAATGGCTAATTTTTTATGAAAATATTAAAAAATATATTTTACTTACATAAGAAATATGAAAAAGAAATTATTTTACTTACAGTATTTGCATTTTACATACATACAAACAGTACCTGAAGACATTTCTATAGTTCATACAAATATAATCCCAGATTAAATTTTTCTCAAAGACATCTAAATCTGCTCCGAGAATGATGGATCCGTTGAGGAATGGAAAAATATGATTCG
>JABUQX010004458.1:17500-30000 GCA_015478945.1 Trachelipus rathkii
GAATCCTCTTCCATCTCCTGTGTTCTGCTGAAAATTTTATTTTAATTCCTTTTTCCCCTCCATACTTAAAGCCTTGCAACTGTGCTCATCTGCGCGTATTTTTACGCATTCATGTGATTGTGGATGAAAGTTTTAAGCTTGGCACACCTCCCTGAATGGGCTGGCTCTGCCGTGAGTGGTGGTGACAACCCGTAAAATAAATATATATATATATATATAATATATATAATTATATATATTATATTATATATATATATATATAATATATATTAATAATATAATATATATTATATATATATATATATCAGTATATATATTATATATATATATATATATATATATTAATATTATATATATATATATTATTATATTATATATATATATATATATTATATATATTATTAAATTTATTAATGTTATATAAATATCCTTGTTAGAATTATATATAGAATAATTTCCTACTCTTGAGCTCCTTTTGAAGAAAAGAAAACGTTGACTGCTTTGATCAATATTAATTGCTCGAGTTTCTTCATGCTCGATACTCAGAATTGCCAAGTCGCTCAGTCTTGACTGGCTCCATAGTATTTTCTCAAGTAATTTTTTTAAATGTTTACTATATTTTCGAGAAGGGTGATTTGCCAATGTTGCATTTAACTGTTAAACCTAATTATAGCTTATAACTATTTGCTATAGTTTTTTTAGTTCGGGAAACGCTCCTTAACAGGGGAAGCGGTTTTCCCCTTCAATAATGTCCAGGCAATTATCTCTGATATTTCTTTTCGAATCGCGATCTCTTTATCTAAAAACTTCTTTACTCAAAATAAGTAACACTTCAACAATTGACTTGCAAGTAATGTCCACTGGGGTATTTGTTTATGAAGGATGTTGTCTTTTCTGAAATTCCCCTCCTCAGCTCAGTTTTTGTGTTAAGGACTTTTTCGGTTCAAAAATGAAAAAGTTTTCTGCAACATTCATTGTAACTAACTAATCTATTTTAGATTCTGATTAATTGGCAATTTACTTCAGTGATGTATTGAATATTAATTTCATGTTCAAAGCTTTCAACAGGTTGTCTATTCCTGTAGTCCGAATGCTATTTCATCAAAATAAAACGCTTCACACCAGTTTCGTCTGGCGTTTCTGTTTTATTTTTCACACATGAAATACTTCCATGTAAGTGTCAATTGCCTTTGCCTTACAAGAAGAAATTCGGCTCGGAGAAGTTCTCCTTTCAAATCCTCAAATGTTGTTAAATTTCTTTTCATTGGCGCGTGACTCAAGGAAGAAACATGCCTTTATGAAGCATCAACTGACTTTATTTGTGGCACTTTCTAGAGAAAGCTCTGCTTAATGTTTTCAAGAATTTTTGTTTTGTAGGGTGATTAGCATGAAACTGAAAAGCGTCCCCAGATGTTTCCTAATGAACGAGGCCTGTTTTATCTTTCTGTTTATTTGAACTAACAGTGTAATTTTTCGTTAAGGCATTCATTTGACATTGCAAAGTTTTTTTTTTCAAATACCTAAATTGGCAATCATTCAATGATGTCCATCCTTGTTTCGGACGCACAATTTTTTGAATAATCTTTTTTCCTTGCTAGTTCTCCTTATAGTGTTTTTGGTGAGAGATTGGCCAATGGGTAAACTTTCCCGCTAAAGAAAAGAATATGTACGTTTGGCTGAAGCAATAGCATCAAATTTGAACTAAACTTCGGAAATGTTAGAGGACTGAATCATTCAGCACAAGATTCAGGTTTATTTGCTGCACAATGTACGTACTCAGCTGTTTGGAACTACAATATTTTTTTAAATTCTTTTCTGTAGTCGCAGGTGTACTGTCCACTCATATTAGACGCGCCATCGTAGCCTTGTCCTCGACATTTTTTTTAATATCAATTCCCGTTTTCCTTCAATATAACCCATATTGAATTCTCAAATGTTTCACTTGTTTGATCACTGACTTCTACGAAACCCAAAAACGACTCGTGTATCTGCAGAGAATTTTCACCGGGATTTTTTTTTCTGTCAGTGTTGTATATCTAATCACGATACTTATCAACTGATCTCTTTTGGAGATATCTTGCAGGGAGTCTGGAACAAATGGATGACTGCTCAGGATCTGAGGTTATTCCTGAAATAATAACGTTTTCCTAAACCTCTGAATGAAAACATGCAAGTAAACTAATCATGTCATTTTGTATTTTATGATGTAAATACTTGTTTCTACTTTTTCTTCTCAGCAATTTGCTTAAGTGAGCTCTAAGTAAAGAGTCATATCGAGAGAGTAAGATCAACAAAATATTCAAAAAAGTTTTCGCAAAGATCGGGACCAATTGATTCTTCTGTTATTTTCCTCGTATGGACCACGAAATGGTAATAAACACAATTGCCAGTGTTTTCTCACACCGGTCAATCGATAATTGGCAATGGTAAAATTTCTTTCCACTTCCGATGTTCCTCCGAAGTTAGAGTTTGATCAACGATAGTTTATTTTTTTCAGTTCCAATACATACACATGTCATAAAAAAAAAAGCGTCGTAATGTGATTTGCTATCCCATTTTTAATAATTTTTTTTAATTTTTCTTAACTAAACACAATTCCTGCCAATAGATGCAACGGAATGCCTATAACGCCAACTTTTGATTTCAGGGCATTCATATGAATCATCACGAAGGGGAGCCCGGCATGGTTCCATGGCTAATCTTCCCGCTAAATAATTTATTCCTCTATGGCTTTCCTTAGAAAGAGGCTTAGAAAAATTCAGATGTCCATTTTGGAAATTTAAATTTTTATATTACAAAATCCCTTATCCACGGTACCCGAGTTTTTCGATAACGCAGTCTATCAACGTCATTGGTTAACGTCGGTTTCAAATTCTTGTTGATCTAATTCTTTACACTCTTGTGTACTTCCTAATTCAATAAAGGTTTTCAGCAGAGCTGCGATGTAGAAGCAATACAATCAATATTTAACTCGGATGCAGGATTTTTGAAAAATGAATCAAAATTCTTTGGAAGTTTGTTCTTTTCCCGACTGTCCCTGATTTTTTCTTTTTTCTTTTTTTGGCGACATCACTCAAATAGGCATGTCGTTTAACACGACATTTATTTCTAAATATTTTAATTTTATAAATATATATTTTATATATAAATATATATATTAATATATATATATATATATATATATATTTATATGTATATATATAATATATAATATATAATATAATATAAGTATATATATATATATATATATATACTGTATATATAATATATTATATATATATCTATATATATATCTAATATATATATATTATATATATATTATATATTATAGTATATAGAATATATATAATATATATAGTATATATTATATTATTAATTATATATATAATATATATATTAATATATTATAATTATTATTATTTTACAAACACTTATTCCGCCTTAAGCCGGGGTAGTGGTACGTGCAGGCTTCCTAATTCATTTTACCTTCAAAGATCTCGCCCCAACCCACCTCCTCCCAATTCCATTCTATCTCTGCAACACCTAGAGCTTCCTCCACCCTCATCCTCTCTCTTTCTCCGGCATTTCCTTTATTCCATCCATCCACCTTCTTCTTTGGTCTCCCCCTTCCTCTCCTTCCTATCCCTCCCAAACTCTCCTAACCACCTCTTGTTCCTTCCATTCTCTCAGATGTTTCAAGAAAACCATCTTTAACAATTCCCTTCTCGCTCTTCTCACATCAAACCATTTCGTTCCAATCAACATTCTCTCTTTTATCACCCCTATTTCCTTAATCCTCTCTCTTTTACTAACCCCACATACCGCTTTCAACCCTTTCATTCTCAAAACAACCTTCCAACTTCTTCCTGGACCTAGCATTCAAACCGACCAGTGTTTTCCACACCCATAATGACCGGCTGGACACATATTTTTTATTAACATAACTTATCTTACAGTTTATGTGATTAATCCTCCCCTTTCCATAATTCCCTCAACCACTCAATGCTCTCATTTCTTCTCCTACTCTGTGATCTATCTCTCCTTCATCCTCTCTTCCTTACACACCAAATCCATCCCTAAATATCTGAAACCTTTTTACTTCTCTTTCATAATACTACACCTCCTAACTTCTAATCCTACACCCCACCCCTCATTCTTTGGTTTTTCCTCATCTCAAACACTAACACTTTAACTCTACCTGGATTTATCTTAAGATCCTTTTGTCCACATTTCCACACACTCTCTCAAACTCCTTCACCAAAATACTAACAGCCCTTTCTGAATTCTTCGCCACTAAGGCAGTATCATCCGCAAATAGTATAATGTTCACTTCCCATCTATCACCCCTACCCATCCCCATTCAATTCCAACCCCTCTCCCCGCTCCCTCATCATTATATATATATTATATATATATATATATATATATATATAATATATATAATATATATATAATATAATTATATATTATATATATATATATATATATATATATATATATAGTATATATATTTATATTATTATATATATATATATATTAGGGATGGGCCGGATTAGGTGGAATTAAGGCCGGATAGGTCCGGATACGAATATCCGGCTGGAGTTAAAAACCGGATACCGGATATCCGGTCGGAGGAATATTAATTCCTGGCAGTCTGTTTTATATATAGTTATACTATATATAATTATTACCATATATATTATATATATATATTATTATATATATATATATATATATATATATATATATATATTATATATATATATTTTATATATATATATACCATATATAGGGGTCTCACGAATTATGTTACAGCGTGGATCACGTACGGGAAATGGTTTAAGTATGAAAAATGTGTAGGGAATATAAGTTTTCGATTATTTATTCATTAAGGAGGATGAAGACATGTTACGTTGGTGTCTGCGCACTGCGGCAAGAATTAAACGAAACCTGCGCACACAACATGGCGAATGTTCGAATGGGAATATATTTTATGGGCTTCTGTGAATGCACATAAAAATAAGGTGGGCTCTTCCTCTCGACATTTTTGATACGGTTCTTCGTTTCCACGCAATGTACCCATAACGCGTCAATGTTACAAACAATAGTTTTAAACAGTTGAATGTGAAAAGGTTGAAGAAAAACAATATGATTTTCAAGACAGCTCATAATATGGATACATGTAATGTAATAAAGTTGTTAATAGTATCATAACAATTTTACACCTATTAATCTTATCCACAGCATGCCAGAAGGGAGAAGAACGTCAGGTCGTTTCAACTTTTACATGCAGTATTTAATGTTGGTTCGAGAGGACGCTTACCCATCCACGCGAATACATGCCTTAGCCTTCTTGGCCGCCGGTTTCACTTTGCATGCGCCAATGTACAGTGATGCCCGAGTTTGATTCCCCTAACATCTGCGACTGGTGTATTTTCGATGGCGAAGAATCTCGGCGAGCGGTTACTGGGTCATTTAAACGCAGCGTACAGGGTATGTTTGAGATACCCCCACAGGAAAGTAGTCCAGTGGGTGTTAAAGTCCGGGTAAAAGCGCTAGGCCATGGAAATGGGAAACCCAGATTCTTCCGATCCATTTTCCCGCGAAGGTTCTTGTCGAGGTAGGGTTTCGTCACATTAGCTGCATTATCGTCTGGGCACTCATCATGTTTGGTAATATATTCTTCGTTGTGTTCCTAAAGGTATATCACTCAGGAGTTAAACAAGGACGGTCTGCAGGAAATGGAGGCAACGCTGTCCTGTCAAATTTCCTTCGAAGAAGTAAGGCCCGATAATCCCCTAATTGAGTATAACCACATCGCTAAAGCGTTGACTGAGTATGAGACCTGGTGATGGCCTAGTGAATGTTAAATGGGGGTTTGTTTCCGCCCAATGTCTGAAATTCCACCTGTTATACACATACCGTTATTGGGAAAGCGAGATTCATCGGTCCACTAACCATAAGTCCGGTACACAAACATCATTAGAAAGGCAACAATGATGCACAGGAAGCAGCCGCCCTTTTTGAATCTCCATGAATGTAAACCATTTGCCCAATGTATGCGCTGGCCTACTATGGGAACATGTTGTATGCAACACGATTCCGTCGTATGGTTTCCTTCGATATATTCCCAAGACCGAACTAGCCTGCGGTAATGAGGACGTTGGATTTGCTCATGGGTGTATAGCAAGAACGTGCCAGTTCGACGTCGAATGTTGGACACGACCCCCTCCTCGTATGTGATGAGGTGGGTTGGCACTATTGACCTGTACCTTGAAACGCGTCTGTAAACTCTATGGAATGCCATGTGGCGCGGCGGTCGTCGATGTGGATAACGTTGTCCATATTCTGCAGCAGCTCTGCGAGCATTCCTGTTTTGCGTAATGTACACTTCCAACATGTCACGCTTAACTATTTTTTTTTTTCCGAACGTTAATAGTGCGGAAAAGTTGCCTTTTTGATAAGTAATCTTTACCCTTAAAATTTAGGAGATGTACGACAATTATTAATTTACTCGGTGCCCAAGAGGTTTGATTTGTATGGTTTTTTTTTTGACATATTCAAACAATTTTCTACAAATACCTCTTGACAGGATTATAGTTGCCACTGGGGGTACCTAATATATAATGGGTAATAGTAAGGTAAAATGTACGTTTTAGTGCATATATGTAACCACAAAAATTTGGTCAACTTAGATAAACTTGTTCATTATTTTCCGTATTGTTTTCATTTATAATTTCTTTAATATTTCAAATGTTGATATAGCGGATAGTTTTGGTGACCACTGTTTTCATGCCCTTTTCTGATGTGCCTGCATAAAACAAATTGCCAGCTTGTTTCATTTTTTCATTTGTCAACATTGTGAGTCGAGCTTTAGTATCTGGTAGCAGGTGTTTTAATTGTTTAAATTATTTTTTTTTAATTTATGTTTAATCTTATAATACCATCGTTTGAATCTTTCGGCCCAAAAATGGACGTCTTCGCCCGTCCAACTTCATTAGTTTTAAAAGACTACGAAAAAAACTGTGAGTTGTTTTGTTTTTGGTGCCCTAAGACGGCTAAAAAGACAGTGTTTTACCTACTTATGAAGATATAATTTCCTTGTGGTTAAGACATGCTTCTGAAATTAAAACACTGGGTGAAATAGGTGAGATCATTTCTTTAAAGGTGACCGAGTTATGGAATAGAGCTTTTATTCCTATAGTATCGCATTATCGGATTATAAATTATTTAGAGACTATATGAGAAGTACAGAAATCTTTTAAAACCATGTAAAGGGCGAAAAAATGCAAGTAAACAAATTAAAAAATTTATTTATTCCAAGAAAATGGCCAAAAAAAAAAAAAAAGTGATCTGATGTATATGCAACCTTGCAATGCAAAAGAAATTTTTTCTACTTTTTCCCACATGCAATTTGGTGAAAAAGTTAGTTCCGAAAAGTGCCTAAAGAAGAGCAATTGTTTCTTATTGACCAACGAACTGGGAGAAAAATGATCATGAGTTCCGTTGATATTGTGGCTACCAAGAAAAGGAAATGTTAAGATATATTAGGTATAAAGAAACTTGATTCACAACAAATAAATTAAGTGGACGTAATTTGGGAAATAAAGAAGATGGAGCTGGACAGTTAAGGTATCTACACTGGTTTGAAAAAAAATTGCAGTGATGTGGCATGTTTCCCCATATGATGCAATTATAAATAGACACTCTTTTCGGAATCTTTTCACGAAATTGCAACGTAGAAAAATAAAAAATATCTTTGCATTTGCAGGCTGCATATCAGATCACTTTTTTTGGGCATTTTCTTGAAATAAATTTAATAATCTTTATTTTCTACATTTTTATTCATTTTTTTTTATTTTGCCCTTTTCATGGTTTTAAAAGATTTCCTCTACTTCCATAATAGTTCTCTAAATAATTTTCATAATCGCGATTATGCCGATACTCTAGGAATAAAAAGCTCTATCCATAACTCGGTCAGATTTAAAGAAATGAATCCAACCTATTCTCAATTTTCACCCGTGTTTTAATTTCTAGGGTATGTCTTAACCACATAGAAAAACTTCATTATATTCTTCATAAGTAAGGTAAAACACTGGTCTTTTAGCCGTCTTGGGGCACCAAAAAAACATACAAACTCACAGTTTTTTTCTAGGGTCTTTAAAAAACTAAATAGAGTTGACGGCGTAGACCGTCATATTTTGGTGGCCGTAAAGAATTTCAAACGATGGTTATTATAAGAATTAACATCAAATTAAAAAATAATTAAACATAAAACCGTGTACGATACTAAAGCTCCCCCCCCCTTTCACTAAACCCCGACTCACAATGATGACAAATGAAAAATGAAACAAGCTGGCAATTAGTTATGCTGCGTATCCTAGAAAGGAAAGGCGCGAAACAGTGGTGGGGGAGTTAAAAGTTGTTTGTGCATTAGAAAATTATTAAAGAATTTATATTGGAAATTGTTGGAGGCAACAGAACAGAGTTATAATAGGTTGAACCAAATTTTTTGTGGTTACATGTAATGACTAAAACGTACATTTTACCACCTACTTATACATTTATATATTTGGTAGCCCTCTGTCCCACCAGTGCCAACTATAAATTCCTATGCACGGTAATTAAGAATTGTTGCATAATTTCCAAAAAACCCATTACAATTCAAACATCTTGGGGCAACCGGTAATAATTGTCGTACCATCTCCCAAATTTTATATTAAAGGTAAAGCAATAACATATCAAACAAGGCCAACTTTTTTCCGCACTATTTAGTTTTAGGAAAAAATATATCACTTTTTTCGTTCCACCCTAAAATTACACCTCCAAACATGTCACGCTTTTCGTTCTGCGTATACTGGTCAACGTGGCATGTTCCAAAAATGTACTGGCTCTGACTAAACAACCACTCTGAAGTTATAGTTTCACTACACTTTTATTCGCATATCTTGTAGGTTATCATGAATAAACTCCATCATGATAGCTGTTAGTTGGTTGTACAAATTCACATGGCCGTATTTATTAGGCTACATATCAATGTAATCTAAAGGGTATGCATTAGGTATTTTATTTTTAATTTAATTCCTTTGTTAGTGTATCGAATTTTTAACAATACTATTGGATAATACCTATTTGTAATTTTAACCGAACACTTAATTATTTCATAATTGACATACGTTTTCGGCTTTTTTGTATACCACAGGATGATCTTGGAGGAAAAGTTTAGGTTTTTTATGAGTACAATTGCGGTGGGAAACGACAACCGTAATCATAATGTCGAGAGGAAGAGCCCCACCTCATTTGTTTATGTGCATTTCAAAGAACCATAAAAAAATAATATCATACCATTTCCCCGACATTCGCATGTTTGTTGGCGAGGTTTTGTCGTAATGCCGTGCAAGACAGACACCAACGGTCAACGTAACTATCCCATCCTCTTTAATGAATTAAATAATCGAACTTATATTTCTACACATTTTCATACTTAAACATCCGTACGGTGATACACCGCTGTAGGTACCATATACTGCGTGGCGCCCTATATTATATATATAATTAATATATTATATATATATATATAATATTATATTATTATATATATATGATATTATTATTATTACACTAGCACATTTTTGTCCCGCTTGAATGCGGGGTAAGTGGTGCGTACAAGGCTTCCTCTTCACACCTTCCCCTCACTCCGCCCTCACCTTCGTCATTATTTTGCTTTTCATATTCGCGCAGCGTTTTAAGGTTAAATCCCATCTGCTACTCTCCTCCACATCTCCTTTATTCCAATCCATCCACCTCTTCTTGGTCCTCCCCCCCTTCCCTCTCCTTCCTATCCCCTCCGCTCCCAAAACTTAAAAAAAAACTCTTTCTAACGACTCTCTGCCTCCTCCATTGCTCACCTAAAAATGGCCCATACCTCTTAACTTCCTTCTCCTCTCTCCGCTCTTTTCCCACCAGAACCCCTTCCTCAATCACCACCTCTCCTCACCACCCCACCCTATTCCGTCCTCTTCCCTTTCTGCTAACCACCTCACACCGCTCTCAACCCCTTCATCTAAATGACTCCAAACTTTTTTCTTGGGAACGCTAGCATCAATCCCACGGTTTCACACCCATGACACGCACCGCTGGTACACAAGATTTTTTCGAACAAGCTACTCATCTTAATTTCCGTGATACGATCCCACCCCTTTCCATATTTCTCTCAGCACTCAAAGGCCCTCATTCCTCTTCACTCAATTTCTATGTTTCATATCTCCTCCTTCATTCCCTCCCCCTTAACCAACTCACATCCCTAAGTAATCTAAAAATCTTTAACTTTCTCCAATAACTAACTCCCTACTTACTCCTCTAACCTCCCAACCCTCCCCCTTCCTAAACTTCCCTCCTCTCAAAACACTAAACAGCTTTACTCTACCTGGATTTATTTTAAGCCCCTTTTTGTCCACAATTGACCTCTCAAACTCCTCACCAAATAACCTCAGCCCTTCGCTTTCTTTTTACCGCCACTAGGGCAGTATCATTCCTCCGCAAACAGTATCATGTTCACTTCCTTTCTATCATTCCCATTCACAATTCCACCCCCCTCCCCTTCCTCACCATTCCTCTGCAAACTCTCTCCATAAACAAATTGAATAGCCACGGCGACATTACACACCCTGCCTCAATCACACACGTCCCAAAACATCTCAACTCTCCCCTCCTAACACTCTCAAACACATTCTGCTATTCTTATAAAAAGCCCTAATACCTTTCCCTAAATTACCCCCCACCCCATTTTCCTCCAACACCCTCCACAATTCACCCCTATTCACTCTATCATATGCTTTCTCTAAATCTAAAAAACATCCATACACTTTCCCTTTTCTCTCAATACTTTTCTCTACAAGCATCTTTAGTGTGAACACTTGGGGTCCACACACTACCTCCTTCCTCCCTAATCCTCCTTGTTCTTCCCGCATACTCTCCTCCGTTAAAAACATCGTTACTCTCTCATCAATATTCTTGGCGTAACACTTTTCCTACCAACTTAAAAGCATATACCTCTATAATCCCACATTCCATCCTATCCCCTTTCCCCTTATAAGGGGAACCAACATCCATCTCAGCAATCCTGTGGTACCCTCCCCACTCTCCAACATATGTTTATATAACCTATACAACTTTCCTCACCCTTTCCTCCCTTCTGCAACATTTCAATTCTCACCATCCAGACCTGCAGACTTCCCTTTTTTTCCTTATTCACAGCACTAATAATTTCCTCCATTTGAATTTCATCCTCCCCCTCCCTCCCCAACTTATTTTCCATCCTCACCTCTTGCATTCTTCTCCCCTACCCTCCCCTTCATTCAACAGTCATAAAAATACTCTCCCCATCTCTTCTCACGCCTATCCCCTTCCTCCTATCCAATCCCCATCTCCTCCCTTAATCCTCTCCCTCTTCCTCTTCCTCTTCCTTTTTTTCCCCCAAGAAAATCTTTTTTCCCCGATTCAAATTTTCCGTCACTTTTCTACACATTCTCTTTGCTCTTCTCTTCCGCCCTCTCCCACCGCCCTCTTTTTGCTCCACTCTAACCTTCCTATATTCCTCAACTATCCTTCTTCCCCTACCTCCCAACCATTTCACATAAGCCTCCTTTTCTCTTTTCACCACCTCCTTCACCCCCTCACTCCACCATTCACTCCCTTTCCTTCTGGCTTGCACCCACCCTTTTTACTCCACATGCCCTTCTAGCCTCTTCACATACTGCATCTCTATAATCTCTTCACTCCCCCTCGCACCTCCCCAATTCGTCCTCTCAGGGCGTTTTTCTCCACTTGTCCTGCCATACTCTCGCTAAACTCCCTCTTACATGCTATCTTCTCCAATTTTTCCACCTTTATCAAACCTTCCTCTTTCTCCTCTTTCTCCTCTTTCCTCACCATCTCCTCTCCCCCAACCCTTAATCCTATGCATCACCCATAGTGATTATCCGATATCCCCCTCCCCGCCCCTCTCAACACATTTACATCTAATAATCTACCTCTATCCTTCCCCTTTACACACACATAATCTAGAATCGCCTTCCCCCCCGTTATCTCACTCTTCCATGTATCTTTATGATATCATTTTTTTTAACAAACCACGTATTCCCCACTATCATTCTTCTTTCAACACACACAACTCTATCAGACTTTCTCCATTCACATTCCTCTCCCCTACCCCAAAAGCCTATTATTCTTCCTACCTCCTCCCTTCCCACTCCGCATTCAAATCTCCCAATCAGACAAAATTTTTTCATTTACCCCAAAACTTTCCCAACACTCATTCAACTCACACCAAAATCTTTCTCTCTCCTCCTCTCTCGCTCCATTCACTGGTGCGTATGCACAAATAAACACCCACATTTCCCCTCCGAATTTCACTTTTACCCACATTAACCTAGAACTCACCTGTTTACACACCCTCACCTTGTCCACATCTCTTTCCTCATAACTATTCCCACCCCCTC
>JABUQX010004458.1:40000-47859 GCA_015478945.1 Trachelipus rathkii
TAAGATTAGCTCTTCGAATTCGAACTTTTAGAATATTTATTTCCAAGTGTATGCATAAATTGCAACTTTTTTTTTTTTAATATCGATTGCATGCATTCGAACACATTCTGCAATTAAAAAGACTTGATAACTCTCTTAGATGGAAATATTATAAAATCAATTATCTTTTCTAAAATATCAATATCTGATAGGATTATCCTCAAAACGGACTATTACCTAATTTTTTATATTTATGTGTAAATGTGTGCAATAAATTATAGACCTTTTTTTTTTTTTTTTTTTTAATATCGATTGCAAGCATTCAAACACATTCGGTAAAGCAAAAGCCTAAAAATAAAATTGTATTGTATAGGTGTCAAATTTAGAAACAAATACAAAAAACGTCATTGTCTGCTTATCTATGATTTTGTCTCTCTCTCTCTCTCTCTCTCTCTCTCTCTCTCTCTCTCTCTCTCTCTCTCTATATTTAATATATATATATTATATATATATATATATATATAGTATATATATATATATATATTATATATATATATATATATATAATTCTATATATATATATATATATATATATATATATATATATATATATATATATATATATATATATATATATATATATATATATATATATATATATATATATATAATATATATATATATTTATATATATATATATATTATATATCCACACGGGTAATTATTTTTGCATATATTTTCACTATGTTATTTCTCGCACAAAAAAAATAAACACAAGCTCTCCCCCCGTAAAATGCGAATAAACTGACTTTAGTGTCTCTGACTCTCTATATACAAGTAAAAGAAGGACATTACATGGACAAATCTAGCAACTCTGTAAAATTTGAACCTTAATTTTATATGAGAAAAACTTCCAAGTTGCCATGAAATAATAGAAGCCAAACTGGCAACATTATAAAAAGTACTATAGGAATTTGAATTCTTTATTTTCGTATGTTGCTATATTTGTCTTATTTTTAAGAACTTATAAAATGGGCTTATTTTTAGGGCCGCAAAAGTAGAGCCCAAATTTTATTTAATTGAATATATTGAAATAAATATCGTACGCCCAATTTGCAGTTGGAAAAAGGATTCCTTTGTTATTTTCTTAATTGATTACAAATTTTTTATGTACTAAATTGTTAAAAAAAAAACTCAGATCACTTTACTTTGACAAAAATTTCATATTTCTATCAACATCCTATGCCTGGCATTTTTAATTTGGAGGGGCTGCAGCCCAAAAGCCCATAAAGACGAGCCGCCACTATATATTATTATTATATAAATATATATATATTATATATATCATAAATTGTAAGATATTATCCAAATAAGCAGATATTAAATATATAGATACAAATAAAATATACAATTTATATTACACTAATATTATTTAAATATTATTCATTATTAAATTATCATTATTATTATTATTATTATTATTATTATTATTATTATTATTATTATTATTATTATTATTATTATTATTATTATTATTATTATTATTATTATTATTATTATTATTATTATTAATTATTATTATTATTATTATACTTATAATTATAAATTTTTATTATTATTATTATTATTATTATTATTATTATTATTTTATTATTATTATTATTATATTATTATTATTATTATTATTATTATTATTATTATTATTATTAATTATTATTATTATTATTTTTATTATTATATTTAAAAAGAAATATCAGTACATTATACATAAAATTTCCTTATATTGTTTTTTAAGCAACAAATCAATAGACATTTCAATATCAAAAATAAATGAGGTGGAACTACATAGGGGGGCAAATTTCTACGTACTTATATCACTATGTAGCATATTTTTTGTCTTTGGGCAACAAATGTAATTTCTTATTTTCTTATACCTAGAAGGTATGAAAAATGGCTAATATTTCCTCCAAACTTTGATTTTGTGACCAGGGTAATGATATTTTACAAATTTACCAATTCCGATAAATAAAAAAAATTGGTGAATATAATCATTCTCGGTTACACAAAGTAACAAAATAACAACATATATACAAGTGTAAAACACGACAGCAACAGCAAAAGGGATAATCGATATTTAGAACCGAGAAGTTTTTTCTGGATTTACGCTTATATGGTAAGTTGCTTTCACGAATCAACCCCCAAATATAGTCTCTCAAGCATAGCTTCATTCCAATGGCCCTGATATCCCTGTTCCAACACAGTAATATCCTGATGAAATCGCTCGCCTGCTCCTCTGAGTACTCCTCCATATTCTCCTTAAATTTTACCAAGATGAACATCAAGGAAATAGACTTTTGAGGGACATCCTTTAGCCCATTTTTTGGCCGTGGTTCCGAACAAGTCTCAACACATGCTCCTTTATAGTTTTCGGCCCTTGTGATTCCCAGGAAGCCACACGAACCACTGGGCAACAAAGCTGTTCCAAGCCTGCTTTTTCTGTCCTTACTTCAGATTTTTCGGAAATTTCCTTGTCTCTATGTTTTTTTTTTTATTTGTGGTCCGACGAAGACACCGGCTTTGACCTTTGACTCAGACAGCTTAGGGAAGAAGCCTTGCAGGTAGATGAAGGCTGAAGACTCCTTATCTAGAGCTGTGACAAACTGTTTCATGAGACCTAATTTTATGTGTAGTAGAGGAAACAATATTTTCTGGGGGTCCAACAGAGGCTCCCATTTAACATTGTTTCCCTCCGACCACTGAACTCAGTCCGGCTGTTGCCCAGTCCCGCCATTGGTATGTTCGGCGGAGGCGTTGCTGTCCAGGAGAGCAAAAGTAGCAATGGAAAACTTGGTAAAGCCCGCCTTGAAGACCGCCATGAGGAAGGCCCCATTTTGAAATCTCCTTATTCTTCACAATTCTGTTCTTTCATATTTCAAGGCACTTAGCAATAACTTCACGCTGCTGTGTTCCTCTTTGAGCTGCACCGAGTGAGCCAAGGGAAGAAATGGATACATGTTCCCGTTATGAAGTAGCACAATACTTTGAGACCTTTTCGATGAGCAAGTCAATGAAGAGGAGCCACTAGCAGGGCTTACAGGCAATTGCGCAAGTGCCTCAAAACAAGCCTGTCAGGCAATGTGGCAAAAGCAAAGCCCATCTTGACTGGTGAAAAAAGTTGAAAAAGAGTGGTGACGTTTTCTCTGACTTGCGACTTTCACACTTTCATGTAACAAATTCCACTGCTTGAGTCTCGACGTCAAAAGCTCGGCATTGGACTTTGTGAGACCAAGATCTCTGATCAAGTCGTTGATGTCTTCTTGGTTGGGGAAATATGGGTTTCTCTCCTCAGCTACACTATATTCAGGATCAACGACTTCATGTCTTCTGATTTGCTGCTTTCTTCTGAAGATGGCTTTTTCTTTGGAAGAATGGGTACAGAGAGCTCAGGAGAGTGTGGGCACTTGAGCAATGGATGATGGGAAGGTCTGAATCATATGATAGCAGAAGCATTTTTTTGCATCTCGACGCTTGGGATGGGTCCACCAAACGAAGAAAGCAATTGCTGGAGTGGTAAGTTGACTCTCTCCAAATTAAGTTGGATTGCCGAATTTCATGATTCTATTTTCCCCCTTGTATCAAAACAGCTATGAATAAAAAAAATATTTAGCAAATTTAAATACCTTCCTCACTCGTTGTTATTAAAAAATATATTACATAAATTCAAACTTTCACTTAAAGATTCCATAGCTATCAAATTCAGAACAAGCAAAACTATATATATATATATATATATATATATATATATATATATATATATATATATATATATATATATATATATTTATATAATTATTATTTTTATTTATCGTGATTTCTGGTCTAATATTAATATTATTATATTATATATATATTTTATAATACTTATTAATTATACTATATTTTTTATTTATATATTATTATTATAATATATATTATATAATTATTATTATATATATATTAATATTATATTTTATTATATATTAATATTTTATTATAATAATTATAACTTATTATATATATTATTATATATTATTTTATATATATATTTTTATACTTAGTATGTGATATTTATATACATATATTAATTTATATATTTATATATATATATTTATTAATTGAATTATTATTATATATAATTTTTATCTTTACTATTATATTTAGTTTATAGTTTTTTACATTTCTTATCATTCATTAGTTATTATATTTATATATATTTATTTATATTTTTTATTTTATATTTTATTTTCAAATTATATAACAATATTTTCATTTTTCTTGACATCGTTATCTTTTTTTATTTTTATTTTAGTAGAAGTGAAAACTGTAATAATATTAGTATGTGTTGTAAACACACAGTGGGTTTTTCGGATTGTCCAGTGCATATGTTGCAAGAGTTTCTTTGTTTCCAATACTTTTTTGACTTTGTTTTGTGAGAAACTATTTAATCCTGGAAATATTAATTCCTAATGGCAAAAATTTCTGAACAGCTTAATTAGAACTGATCAAAGTTATTTTCATGAGTTTATTTTTCAATTAGAACTATTCATTAGTTGCCTTATGCTGTTAATTTCCGATATTAATTATTGGTTTGAGTGATGTTGTTGAAGTAATTGGAAGATTATTTTTGTTCATTTCTTATTTTTATTCAGTTATATATTTTTAATTCTTCTTGTATAAATTCTATATAGAGATTATATTATATTATTATATATTTTTATATTTATATTATTATTTATATATTTAATATATTTATCTATATATATTTATTATTATATTAGTATATTATATATATTATATATTTATATATATTATATTTTTATATTTTATATATATTAATATATATTAATATTATATTTTTTAATATATTTATATATGTTATTTACTATTATATATATATATAATTATTATATATATATATACTTTTTATTATTATTTATATATAATTTATATTTATTTATTTTTCTATTATTATATATATATTTTATGAATATTATTTTATATATATATTATTATTTTTTTTATATTATTTTTAATTATATATATATTTATATAGTTTACTTGCATGTGTGTAGTTGGTGTATGGTGTATAAGGTTGTGGTGTGTATGCGTGTGTTGGTAGTTGATCTCCTATCCAACAATTTGATGGAAAGTTTAGAAAAAACTCAGTTCATAATCTTATTTATTTTACAGAATTATCTCGTAGTATGAACAGGTTCTAACAAAAAAAAATATATGAATACAAAATATAATATACATTTACATAATATTAATTAATCTTATTAAAATAAATATAATAGTTATTTGGCTCAGTATCTTAATCAAATCATTGAAAGTTATTTATAATATCCATTTTCCATTATGTTATTACATTCATACTATTATATTCATTCATATTTACTTCTCAACTTAACAATTTATTTTATATGACACTTTAATTTAATCTTAGCGATTCATTACTGTAAGAATACTACGGGTTTTTCGAGAAGAGATGGGATATGAAAGGTTTCTTTGGTTGTTATGTGTGCTTTTCACTTTATTACTTCTTTGAAAGTTCTGTATTTTGAATTATTGTTTCTGTTAAGATTATTTCTTCTTTGATAGATTGGAGTTCTCTACCGTAATCATTACTCTTTTCTTTATGTTTATTTTTCTTCTTTGTTGGTAATCCCTTTTGCGCTATGCGTAGTATAGTTAGTTTTTTCTAGGTTTTGCTTCAGTAGCTTCAATAGGGCAGTAGTTTATGACAAATAGTATCAAACAATACTGTCATTTATACTCTTTATAACTCCCTTGACCCTCTATTCCTTGCTTCGTAACGTTGGTTGCTCGACTTAATCTCTAGTTACTACCATTTGACAAGAGTCTCGAGTGGAGTTCGACCTCTTGCACACGTCAGCAACATGCCGCTCACTTTTTGTAAACAAAGTGTTTCCTTGTCGCAATGCATTTTGAATGTTTGAGTGAAGATTGAAATTCTAGATCTACATTAGTTTAGTGGTCCTTATTCTTTACCTCTATGCTTATCACTTGTTTTGTGAATTTATCCTTCTTGTTTTCATGTTGCATTAATCTTCACTTTCTTAAAGCTTACGTCGGCGCTTATGTCGGAGTGGATTATCTGGTCAGATTTGGGTGGTTTTTTTCTTTTCATTTATACCTCTTCCTTTTCGTGTTTTATTTTTTCTTTTTATGTGTCTCCGTCTTTGCATTTTACTTTTAGTTGTTATATTAGATTGTTTTTTTTTTGTTGCTTTTTTTTTTCTATTAGTATATTTTTTTTTATATTCTCTAGTTACTTGATAAAGTTGTTCCTTGCTTAATAAGTTTTAGCAGTTCTTTAAGAACTGTTGATTTTATTATATTTATATTCATATATTATATTATTGTATATATTTATTTTTATTTGTATTATTTTTAATATATATTTTTATTATATATTTTTAATTTTTAATATATATAATATTATTATTTTTTATATATAATTTATTTATATTAACATTTTTTTTGTTAATAGATGATATATAATATTGTTTTATTTATTTTATTTATATTATTATTTATTTTTTATATTATTATATATATTTATATTTCTTTTTATAGCAACGAGATTTTGCTCCATTTGTATATTACAGAGCTATAGTCGAAGACCAAAGTCGGGTGACACGCCTTAATCAATCTGATGCTTTATGATCATCGGATTTCTGATGCACTTAGATGGTAGGTTGTGAGTTTCCATTTTGATGCTTTTCAATTTAGATTAAATCAGTTTAACTTCTTTCAATTCACCATGGAATATCGTTACATTACTTTATATTAACGGTTCCTCTTATATTGATTTCTTCAGATTACATATTATACTATATATATATATTTTTATTATTTATTAATATTTTATATCATATTATATTATTTATTTTTATAATTTATTTTTTTTTATTTTCTCATTATTATTTTATTATTGTATTATTAATATATAATTAAATATCTGTTATTATGTCTATGATTTAATTTTTATATTTTATTATACTATAAAATATATATTATATATATATTTTCTCTGCGTCATGACGTAGGTGCCCTAATCTCTTTTTCTATAGGTATTACAAAAACGGTAGGTGCTCGCGAGAATTGACCTCATTCGCATTCCTCCACCTCTGGTCGCCCTCTTGTTAACCCAAGAGGTGCGCTTGTTCCTAATTTCATGAAAATTGTGGATATTGGAGACTCAAGGATCACACGTTGTGGTGCCCTCCTTCCTTCCAGCCACATCTGTTTTGTGGAACTCCTTGCCTTCTTTATTTTCCCCGCAATATTTAATCTTCCTCTATTTAAGTCCCGCGTCGCTGCGCCCACCTTGATGGGAATTGCGGTTAGGCAAGGGTCAGGGTGGGTTTAACTTTTCATTTATTTTATTTTATTTTTATTTTTGTAATTTTATTTATTTTATTTATTTATCTTTATTTTTTGCCCGCTCTTTTCCTTTTGATTAAAGGGCCATTGCCGTGAGTGGGTGGATCATATGTTAATATCTTATTTTTGCAAAAAAAAAATAAAAAAATATTCATTCTATTTCTTTTTTTTCTTTATTTTATATTCATTTTACTATATATTTTATCATTTATTTATATTTATTTATTCTTTTTTTATATATTATAATTAATTATTATAATATTATAATTATAAATTATTATTATTTTATATATATCCATGCAATATATACAGTATATATACTGTATAAATGCAGCTGGGTATGGATATTATACATATATATATATATATATATATAATATATATATAATTATATATATAATATATATATATATATATATAATATTATATAT
>JABUQX010004459.1:0-7500 GCA_015478945.1 Trachelipus rathkii
ACAGCGATTAATCGACTGAATTTTAAATAATTTTCTTTCGATTATATTTTTTAGTGTAACAAGTCAACCAGAGCACGTAGAAAGACGATTTAAACATCGATTTAGGGGTAATCGATCACGATAAATCGATTAGAACCATCAAAAATGATCTACCGATCATTTAAAACCTTCTAGGACCCAAAAAAAACCCTTTGGGGGGCTCCGCCCCCTTTTTGGGGTAAAACCCTTGAGTTCAGGTTCAAAACCTCTGAAGTCGGTCTTCCAGACCTTAAATTCGGTCTCACCGACCTTAAAAACTCTAGGTTTGATTACCTAAATGAATTACCGTTTAGGGAAACCACAAAGTGGTAGGAGTGGGGTCTCTCGGCAGTTTGGCGGTTAGTTGTCCCCCCCTTACTACTCTCACTAATATACAACATGGGTAACAACATAACCTCATGTAAAACTCTAGCGCACTCAAGACTTAGTCCTTTAAATCCACCAACTATTTAATTGCACCTTCCACCTTCCCGTCATTCACAACTTTCCTAATACACTCTGTATCATCAATTCCCTTTTCATTCAACATATATCCTGAATATTTAAACTCAGACACTTGTTACAGCTGCTCACCATCTACCATAACTTAACACGAAGGACTGTTTTCACTCACAACCATAACCTTGCTCTTATCTACGTTTATTTTCAAATCCCTCCTTTTACACACCCTGCCAAATCTCTCTACCAATCATCTCAAACTCTCTTCAGATTCGCCACACTAAACCAAATTATCCACATATAATAGGTAGGGCACCCTTCACTCTCTTCCATTCTCCATCATTCTAGCATCATCTCCTGTCACCCCACCTCTAATTCTTTTATAACCCCGTCCATATACAAACTGAATAATCAAATAGACATAACATGTCCCTGCCTAACTCTGTTATTAATATTAAGCCAATCACTTTCGACTCCATTTATTCTTACACATGCTTCACTATCGTACATACATACTTTTGATCCATTTTTAAGAAGCCTACCACCCAACACCATATATCACTAAAACGCCTGCCATAGAGCTTTCCTATTAATCCTATCATACGACTGTTGCAAACCCATAAAACCTAAACACATTTTATTTTTCTTCTCCCTCATTTTCCCAATCATTTGTTTCAATGTAAAGATTTGATCCACACTTCATCTACCATTTCTAAACGCACCTTGTTCTTCACCATTCAGTCCTTTAGTCCCTCCATGCACTCTTTCGACCAAAATACCAGCTTATATCTTCCCTTCAACACACAATAAACTAATTACCCTATAATTCCAACAGTTACCCTTATCCCCTTATCCTTATATAAGGGTACTATCACTGCTCTCCTCCAGTCGCTCGGAACTATACCCTCCATAAACGCTTTGTTACACAACTTCCAAATCCAATCAATCACCATCTCGCCTCCATTCTTGGTTATTTCACCAGTAATTTCGTCTATACATGCAGATTTACCATTCTTCAACTTCTCACTCTACTCCTTACCTCCTCCTTACTAATGACCTCATCCCCAAAATACCTATTTCTTCTTGCACCATCAATCCCCCACACATTCGCTATCACCTTTTCATTACTGTCAATGTTACGCATATTTTTGAAATGTTCCCTCCACACTTCCCCCTTACATTTCCATATTCATCAGTTACGAAAGCCACCACTTCTTTCATTATTCATAAAGCAGATTTTCCCCTTATTCTCATTCGCAATCATTTGCGCTTCCTTCCAGAAGATCTTCCTATTCCTTTGTAAGTCCCATTCATCCTCCTTCCAAACTGTTTTCATTACCTCTTTTTATTCCTCCTACGCATATGCATCTTAGTATTCTTATTTTTTCTCCTTATAATTTTCTCCTTATATTTCTCCTTTTTTTTCAAAACATCTTTTTCTTTATTGAAAACCTCACAGACTTTCGTACATTCCAACCACGCTTCTTTTTTTTAACCGCTTGCATCGCCCTAATCGTTCAACCACTCACTGTTAAATTTCCTACTTCTACTTAGCACAATTCCACATACTTCTTTTGCGCTTAACAACTGCTCCTTCATCTTTGCTTCCAGATTACTGTCAGGTTCACCTTGTTCACACTGTTCAACTGATACTTGCAAAGAGTCTTAAATACATTCCATTTACCTTGTCACTTAACTTCTCTCTCCTAATCTAACCCATTTTCTTCCTTATCACCTTCCTCTCCATCCAGCCCCCAATAAATATTTCACATAACAAATATGATCTGATAATCCCCATTCTAACCCCCTCCTGAATTAACACCAACAAATACTTCAACAGAATATCTCCTTCAACCAACACAAAATCAGAGCCATATTTTTCAATTTCGATACCTTCTTACCTAGCACCAATCTAGATGACTTATGATGCAATCTTTTGAGTATAAAAGAAAGTATATACTCATACTCACACAATACCTCTTTTCACAGACTAATCAATACACCTTCTACCATACTCATTCTTCCGAACACCCACAAAAAAGTCAACCTGTTATAACCATCCTTTTTGATCAATACCAACCATTTAGGCCCCCAACACAATCAATCTGAAGCTCATACTCACCCCATTCCAAACATCATTACAGATTATCCCAGAAATCGCACCTCTCCAACATTAACCCCTCAGGATGGGCCGTATGTCTCACCACACATACCATTGGACCCTTTTTCAAACTCTATATATTATAATATATTATATATATATATATCATATATATATATATATATATATATATATATATATATATATAATATAATATATATATATATATATATTAATATATATTATATATTATATATATCATAAGCGTCATCATCAGGGTCTCTCCGGATACCGAACGGGAGTTGGGGCGAGGTGCACAAACATGCCACCGGAAGCAGAATAGTTAAAGGTAAAAATATATGCCAAATATATATTATAAGAGCGTTAACTTTTAGTTATTTCAACAATACCTCACATTTGAAAACTTTTTTCATGATCACTTAAGTGTAAAAATTGCCGCCCCCAATAGTTTAGGGTGGGGCTGACAAACCCCTTCAGCATTCGCCCCTGCGTACGCCAGTGCATTTTGCAGATTAGTTTCATTTTTTATATTTTGATTTAATAGCAGTCATTACTACTTACTACTACTACTACTACTTTACTACTACTAATAATAATAATAATAATAATTAATAATAATAAATAATAATAATAATAATAATAATAATAATATAATAATAATAATAATAATAATATAATAATAATAATAAATTAATAATAATAATAATAATAATTGAGAAAAGATTTAACATACAATCCTGTAGGCATGCTGACAAATTCTTAAAATTTGTTGTTAGAGAACACGATATTGACGATGCTCGGTTCGACTGTGGAAGCCTTGCATGATTAATTCAGGACTCAAAATATCATGGAAGCATCCCGGAGGAGAACCCTTGTTGATTCTGCGCATTCAGGACTACGGCATTTTAATTCTCGCCCTCGAAAATTACCATATGTAAGCACGTGTAATCTGGCAGATACAGTCACTTTTTGTAATTGTTTCGTAAACTAATTAATGTTATTATATGTTTAGCTTAAAAGTATATATATATATATATATATATATATATATATATATATATATATATATATATATATATATATATATATATATTAACTATATAGTATATATATATATTAAAATATATACATATTATATATATATATAATATATATTATATATATATATATATATAATATATATATATATATATATAATATATAATATATATTATATAATATAATATATATTATATATATATATAATATATATATGTATGTATTTATATATATATCATATATATTATATATATTATTATATATATATATATATATATAATATATATATATATATATATATATATATATATATATATATATATATATATATATATATATATTTAATATTTATTCATAAATATATATTATTAGTATATATATTATATATATATATATATATATATATATATTAATTATATTATATATATATATATAATATATATATATATATATATATATCATATATATATATATAATATATAATATCGCGTAATTACACGTATAAATGAAATTACCTCTCATTTGGTTTATGGTATGTAGGGTCTCCCATGACATTTCAGTGCCTAATGGTTTCGACCTTTCCTTTTCTGCGTTCATTCCCACACTCATCCTCCAGACATCTTACAGACACTACCTTTTATCCACATGTCATATACCCCTCTTCTAGACAATAGCTTACACACATCCTTATCCCTTACATCAATAGGTGTGGAGGAGAAAGAATTGCCCACATCGTATGTCCTCCGTGTCTTAGAATGCGACTAAAGGGACGGTGGGTGATAGTTGGGTTGGCTGCCCACTATCACTTATCTTTTGCCAGAAATGCTAATGCATGTCTAGGAGATGGTCGTGATCGCCATAAGCTGCCTTCTATCCTACGGCGAAAATGTATGAATCTTATGGGTAATGGATATGTCCAGGAATAAATTTGAGGAAAAGAGGAGAGAGGTGATGGATGTATTCAGAATCGGCAAATTTGATTTGCTCGCTGTGCCTGAAATAAAGATGAACGGAAATTGTGAAAATGAGTGGTGTGGTGTGGTGTGAAATGTGTATGTGCTTGTGTGGAAAGGAATGAGAGGGGGAGAGATGGAGTTGCAATTTTGATGGTGACTTTTGACACAGAGCTATTAGGTAGATTTTAGTTGCATGTAGTGACAGTACATAGAATTCTTTTTTTTTTTTCTCTTTTTTTTACAAGCTGTCACAACCACTCACGGGCAGAGCCCTATTCAAGGAGGGGGTGTTACACGCCTCAGAAAGTCAACAACTAAATTAAATTACCCAGATGAGCACAGACGCAAGCTTTAAGTGTGGGAGATTAAATTCAGCAGGGAAAACAGAAGATGGAAGAGAATTCAACAGAACAGATGTGGCAGGAAAGAAGGAAGCACCGCAGCAAACTAGCCTGGAGTTACCTACATCAACACAAAACTTATGTGCAGACACAGCACCCCTAGTCTACGAGGGCGACGTTAAGGTGGAGGTACTGCGAGTGAATAAAGCTCCCTCGACCACCTGCCGCTGCGGTACCTTTAGAAAGAATTAAAGCACCAACATCGCGCCGCAAAAAGATAGAGGGGTCAGGGAACTGGAGTACAGAACAGATTTATAAGCCATATTTGGCCTTTGACTCGCACCCGTACCAAAAAGCCGGGTTGAAACCAGACCCCCCCAGATATGAGAACAGTACTCCATACAAGGGCGGCACTGAGGCCCTTGTATAGCTGGACAACTGAGAAGAGAAAAAAAGATCTGCAGTTCTAAACAGAACTACCATAGTTTCTTTGAGGCGCCTAACCAACCGTTGTTGATGTGAGGTTTCCAAGAACATTTTTTTTGTTATGTTAAGGGCCAAGGATGTTTATATTGTCAACAGGAGAGACGAGAGAACCGTTGAAAGAGTTAGGAGGAATGTTGGAAGGTGTCTTAGAGAGCTAGATTGTAGAAGTTGAATTTTTAAAAAGAATTTGAATTTCAAAGTTTTCAGGTCAACACAACCAGAAATTTTGTATCCAATCATCGAGAATAAAATCGGAAAGATTAAGACCGGAGGCAATTCTAGAAGTAAAAGAAGGAGGAGAATTAAATGATGTTGAAGAATGAAGAGTCGAGGTTCATCGGCATATTGAGTGAATAGAGTTAGACGTGCAGGTGAGAAGATCATTAATGAAAAGTAGGATAAAGTAGGAGATAAGACACAGAACCTTGAGGAACACCGCTATTGACAGAAAGGAAGAAGAAGTCGCCACATCAACAAAGCCGATATGCACGATTTGAAGAAAACTAGGACAAACTAAGCAAGAGAAGGAGGAAACCCAAAGGAGGGGCCTTGGAGAGCAGTGACGCGTTGCCACACCCGGTCCAAAATGCTATTGGATAATGTCGAGCCGCCACACGCAAGTCTCCCCAGTAGTTCCTAAGGGCGGAAAACAAAAATCAGTAAGATAGGGAAAGTATTTCGCCAGTAGACCTCGAGCGACGAAAGCCGTACTGGCGTTCGGAAAGAAGTGAATGAGATATCCAGAATTGATCTATGAAATGAGAGTTTGAGAAGAGTTTCAAGGTCTTAGATAGGAATACAAGGTAAAGATTATTAGGGATTAGTTATAGAAAGGTCAGAGGCGGCTTCAATTTTTTCGGAATAGGTGGACATTTCGCTGCAGTGCTTCCAAACACTGAGGGGAAAGTGTTTTAGTATGTGAGACATAGAGAATTATAGTTTGAACGAAAGGAAGGGTTAGCACGGAAGCACACTCGCTCAAAACTCGTCCGGGCCACCCCGCCTTCCTAACGTTGTTAAATTTTCGGAGCCCATGCACTCGATCGAATGTAATCACAGGCAAAGGCATAGGATACCTGAGAGGAGAAGGAAGGAGGATGAGGAATGCCAGAAGCGTCCAGGGTCGAGTTAGAGGAAAATAGGAGCCGGAAGAGAGATTGGGCCTTTTCAGTCTGGGAGAATTAGCAAAGAACCATCAGAGTGAATAAGAGGAGGGAAGATTTACAGAAGTTGTTAGAATTGTTTTTTGGCAAGAGGGCAGAAAGATTTGTCAGTAGCGAGAATCCAAGGGAGGTTAGCGCCCACTTTTCGTTTTGATTGAAAAGGCCCGCTTTGCTTCGTCGAAGAGTATCCCTGCAACCATTTCTCTAGCTGAATGAAAAATTAGCAAGAGTGATAGGAGAACGAGAATTTTTTCCACTCCGATACGCACTGTCTCTAGCCTCAATGGCCAGAAGAACAGCACGATTGAACCATGGATTATGAGGAGGAGAAAGATTTAGTCGAAGAAGGAATGAGCCTGCTCCATCCCATCAACGATTACAAGCTCCACTATTAGTTAAATTTAAGTTTGAAAGTAGTTGTGTCATATGGTCCTTCTGAGGGTAATGTTGAAGAGAGTGCGATTTTCTGGGATAGTCTGAATGATGTTTTGGATGGGGTGAGTACTGAGTAGGAGCTTCAGACCGATTGTGTTGGGTGACCTAAATGGTTGAATAGGTGATCAAAAAAGGGATGGTATAACAAAGTTGACTTTCAGAGTGTAGTAGGAAAATTGAGAATGGTAGGAAGTGATGATTTCTGTGAGTAAGAGAGGTTATGTGTGTAAAAAATAATACTCTTTAACACAAGAGTATTTCATATGTATAACTAGAGTTGGTGTGTAGGTAGAGATGGTATCGAAGTGAAAAGTATGATTGATTTTGTTTTGGTAAAGAAAGAGATGTTGAAGTATGTGTTGGATATTAAATCAGTAAGGGGAGGTTGTTAGGAATGGGATTATCGGATCATTATGTTGTTTCATGTTAAATTAAGTTAGTGGGGGCTTGGATGGAGAGGAAGGTGATAAGGAAGTGGTTAG
>JABUQX010004459.1:12500-17500 GCA_015478945.1 Trachelipus rathkii
TGCTTTACTGCTTTATCACATATTTTATTAAAATTACATACCTTAAAGCAGTAAATCAGTAAATCAATAGAGGTGTTACCTAACACCTAAGGGGTTAGTATGCTTTTGTTTACTGTTTTTAGCTGTTTTTAACTCACTGTTTTACTGCTTTAACTCACAATTTTATTTAACTTACATACTTAAAGCAGTTAAATCAGTAAAATCCAATTAGAGGTGTATACATTAGCAACAAGGGGTTAGGATGCTTTTGTTTTACTGTTCTTACTGCTTTAACTCATGTTTTTACTGCTTTAACTCATATGTTTTACTGCTTTAACTCATTGTTGTTTTACTGCTTAACCTCATGTTTACTTGCTTTAACTTCATATTGTTTTCACTGTTTTTAACTCGATATATTTTATTAACATTATTTTTCCTTTTATTTTTTTATTTTGTTTTAATACTTTTTATTTTTATTCTTTTTATTTTATTTTTATTATTTTTATTCTTTTTATTTTATTTTTTTTTTTTTTATTTTTATTTTCTTTTTATTATTATTAATTATACTTAGTGCTATTTACTTCATTCCTATTGTTATTTAGTCATTTTCAACACACACACACCACACACACACTTACACTTATACACACATTTACTGGAACTTATACACACATTCACTATGGACACTTACATTTACCCATAGCACACTTACATTTACACTTATACACCACGCAGACACACTTTACACTTATACACAACTTCACTATGGCACTTACATATTACCCATAACACTTACATTTACACTTCACACACACACACACACACACACACACAGATTTACTTACACTCACACACAGATTTACTTACACACGCAGATTTACTTACACTCACACAGATTTACTTACACGCACACACAGATTTACTTACACTCACACAGATTTACTTACACTCACACACAGATTTACTTACACACACAGATTTACTTACACACAGATTTACTTACACCACAGAATTTATTTACCTACACACAGATTTACTTACACTCACACAAATTTACTTACACCACACGTACACTCCACTTACACATATAACGTACAATTTATTGAAACATTTATGTTTTTTATAAATACGTACATTTATATTTCTCATTCAATTATAACTAAAATTATTCAAAGTTTCTTTAAACTTCTTAATAAATCAATCATTATCTTTGAGCAAAGAATTTATTATTAACTGTTAATAGTTTTTGTTTATAAATTATTTAAAAATAACAATTATTCACTTACATTTATATTATTCGCTCGATGTTAACTAAAAATATTTCAAAGTTTTTTAAATAATCAGGATTTTCTTTATTTTATCTATGTACATTGACAAATCCAACACACGAGAAAAACACAACAAACCCGCACTCCTTACAGATACAAAACTGACCTCTCTCTGTAAAATAGTGTTGAAATAACTACTTTAGCCCTAAATTTAGGATAAGCCTTTTTGTACCCCGGGGTGATTTAGGCCTATTACCAGGTCAAAATATATTTCAAACTGACCTTCTTCTGTAAAATGTGGTGCAATAACTACGTTAGGCCTAAATTTAGGCCTAAATTTAGGATAAGCCTTTTTGTATCACAGGCGGATTTAAGCCTAATACCAGGTCAAAAAGGTAATTCCAGTATAGACAAGAATCGAGAATCAATGTTATTATTATTATAAATATATTTCAAACTGAAACATGCTGGATCGGTAAGATCCTTCGAGCAGGTAAGAAGGAAATGTTTACCTTTCTTGTGAGTGGACGGGTAATCCTTATCTCTATATGACCTGTATGTGATTGGTCGAGAATTATTTTTATCGCTTTTTGGTTTTTAAGGTATGAAAAAACATGTTTTTTCATATACTGAAGCCAAAGTTTTCGTTTATTTTAAAACTCTTACCAACATACATGAAATATTTATTTTTTTCATACCTTGAAACCAAAAAGCGATAAAATAATTCTCGACCAATCACATACGAGGTCATATAGAGATAAGGATTACTTCCGTCCACTCACAAGAAGGTAAACCATTTCCTTCTTACTTGCTCGAAGGATCTTACCGATTCCAGCATTGTTTCCCAGTATGGAAATTCATTTATAAAAATAATAACCATTTTATAAATCGATTCATGTCTATACTGGAATTACCTATTGACCTGGTATTAGGCTTATCACACATCCGCCTTGCATTACAAAAAAGGCTTATCCTAAATTTAAGGCCTAAATTTAGGCCTTAACCGTAGTTATCTGCACCACATTATTTAACCAGAAAGAAGGTCACGTATTCTGACATATTATTTTTGACCTGTGTAATAGGCCTAAATCACCGGGGTACCAAAAAAAGGCCTTATCCTAAATTAGGGTAAGTAGTCTATTTCAACACATTTACAGAGAGAGTCAGTTTCGTATCTGTAAGGAGTGCGGATGTTGTTGTGTTTTTCGTGTTGGTATTAAGTCAATGTAACATCAGATAATAATAAAGAACCCTGATTATTTAAAAAACTTTTGAAATAATTTTTAGTTAACATCGAGCGAATAATATAAATGTAAGTGAATAATTGTTATTTTTAAATAATTTATAAACAAAAAGTATTAACAGTTAATATGAAATCATTTGTTTCAAAGATAATGATTGATTTTTTATAGAAGTTTTAAGAAACTTTGAAATAAATTTAGTTATAATTGAATGAGTAATATAAATGTACGTATTTAATTAAAAACATAAAAATGTTCAATAAATTATACGTTATATGTGTAAGTGAGTGTACGTGTGTGTGGGTGTGTGTGTGTGTGAGTGTAAGTAAATCTGTGTTGTGAGTGTAAGTAAAATCTGTGATGTGTAAGTAAATCGTGTTTAGTGTAAGTAAATCCTGTGTGGTAGAGTGTAAGTAAATCTTGTAGTGAGTGTAAAGTAATCGTGTGTGAGTGTAAGCTAAATCTGTTGTGAGTGTAAGAAATCTGCGTGTGTAAAGTAAATCTGTGTGTGGTGAAGTAAATCTTGTATTTCAGTTTTTTGAAAAGTGTGTGTGTGTGTGTTAAGTGTTAAATGTAAGTGTGTATACGTTGAGACGATTAAAGAATGCCATAGTGAAAAATTTGCCATTTAATAGTAAGTGTGTCTAGCGTGTGTATAAGTGTAAAATGTAAAGTGTCTTGGGTAAATTGTTAAGTGTCATAGATGAAATGTGGTATAAGATGTCATATGTGAATGTGTGTATTAAGTGTAAGTGTGTGTGGTGTGTTGTGTGTTAAATGATAAATAACCATAGGATTGAAGTAAATAGCACTAAGTATAATAATAATAATAAAAATGAAATAATAATAATAAAATAATAAAAATAAAATAAAAAGAATAAAAAGAATAAAAATAAAATAAAAAGAATAAATAAAAAGTATTAAAACAAAATAAAAATATAAAAGAAAACATAATGTTAATAAATATACGAGTTTAAAACAGTAAAACATATGAGTTAAAAAAGTAAGTAAAACATGAGTTAAACAGTAAAACATACTGATTTTAAAGCAGTAAAACAGCATTTGAGTTAAAGCAGTAAAACATGAGTTAAAGCAGTAAAAACAGTAAAACAAAGCAACTAAACCCCCTTTGTGCTATTGTAACAACCTCTATTGATTTACTGATTTACTTGCTTTTTAAGGTATGTAATGGTTAATAAATATATGAGTTTAAAGCAGTAAAACATTGAGTTAAAAACAGTTAAACAGTAAAAAACAAAGCATTTACTAACCCCTGAGAGTGTTAGGTTTTAACACCTCTATTGATTTACTTGATTTCTGCTTTAAGGTATGTAATGTAATATAATATGTGAGTTAAAGCAGTAAAGCAAGAGAGCTCAAAGCAGTAAAGCAGAGAGGTTAAAACAGTTAAAGCGTAAAACAAAAGCATTACTAATCCCTTAGGTGTTAGGTTAACACCTCTATTGATTTACTGATTTACTGCTTTAAGGTATGTAATGTTAATAAATATATGAGTTAAAGCAGTAAAAGAAGAGAGTTAAAGCAGTAAAGCAGATAGTTAAAGCAGAAGAAAAGCAGTGAGTTAAAGCAGTAAAACATGAGTTAAAAGCAGTAAAACATGAGTTTAAAGCAGTTAAACAGTAAAACAAAAGCCATTACTAATCCCTATACGGTGTTGGCTGGAGGGTAGCTGGATTTACTGATTTACTGCTTTAAGTATCAGTAAAGTATTATGTTTTAATTAAAAGTTCGTTACCCAATGTAGTAAGATTAAATGATATACTATCAGGCAGTTTGGCTTTATTTCTTCTTACATACAATTTTTAAAATTTATAAATTAAAAAGTATTAAGTAAAAAATATAAAAGATGTCTGTAATGAGTTACAGTTTTAGGATCGCGAAAATGTTTTTAATAAAAATGCTTAAGTATGAAATAAAAAATGAATGACTCATAGTATATTGAAAAGAAATTTCTTTGAAATGTTTAAGTATGAAATAAAAATGAAGGACTCATAGTATATATATTTTTCATTCGCTGCAGGAAATTGCGCCTGCGGGCGCACGCGGGCGGGACGGGAACCGCGGAAATATTGCGACCTTATGACGGGGCAGCAACGCAGGCAGAAAACAGGGGTGAAACGCGGAACTGAAAGCAAGGGAGGAAGCCCGTGCGGGTTCGCACCTGTGGGTAGCGGGTTAGTCTAGCACTCGCGCGGAGAAGGGCGACATGCGGACGCCCTGATGGTACGCTTATGAACTAGGGGGAAGACATCAATAATAGCTCTGTTCTATGATGTAGGTAGAAAAGGCTAGAAGAGGCTAGAAAATGTATCAAAGAATGAATCATCAATATAGATGGTATCAAAGATGACGCATCAAAAATGAGTCTTCAAAGTGAACCGTTTTCCAAAGTTGAGGCATCATGCATGAGGCATTAATGCTGAGAGTCATCAAAGTATGATGGCATCAAAGTTGAGGCCATCAAAAATATCGAGTGTGTGAGTATAAGTGT